>CACRXK020000510.1:64915-78412 GCA_902702795.2 Paramuricea clavata
GAAACTGTTTTTTACAGTTTCAATATTAGTTTGTAAATCTCTGAATGGTAAAACTTGCCAATACTCCAATAATACGTTTCAAAAAAGACAAAAAAGCTCTAGTTTTGCAGAGTTAAATTCTCAAACGTGTAAGGCACTAATAAGATGAAAGTATCACGAAATTATTTGAATAAACCACATCGCATATATGGGGGGGGGTGAATATCCTAAAGGGGGGCGATATTCCTAGGGTATTCGCCCCCCCCCCCTTTTGAGAGGGGGCGAATCTCGTAGGGGGGGGCGACCTTTTTAAAAATTCTATCTTGCCCCCCAAAATATGAGTTTGCCCCTCAAATGCCCTCCCCCCCGTCCAAAGGCGTCCATTTTTTGTTCTAGGGGCGTCCCAGGACGCCTGGACACCCTTCTGGCTAAAAGCCTGCACATGCATGTCATAGTCAAGCCCACAAGCCATGTCATAGTCAAGTCAGGTATTCTTTATTGTACCATGAGAGATTTTTAACATTAATTAGCAACTCAGTAAGACTTGATAGAACACACACTGTCTGGAAAAAACAACTTGCAGAATCACATTGCAGAAAACAATGCCAGATAATTTTCAATGTAGCCTGGTATGCAGTTGGGAAATCATGTAAATCTAATTAAGATACGATATCTTATTTATCATATTTTTTAAAAAAATGTTCTGTTCTTTAGAGAAACATGTTTAGCGAAACATGCTAAACATACATATCATATTTACATTTATTATATAGTAGAGAGTGAGGTACTGAGGCGTAAAAAAAAAATACCTGTGGTTCCGGTTTCATATCGTGAAAAAATTACGGTCGGTAGGTCGGAAATAAATTTTTTTTTTTGAATATTTTTTTCATGGTTTTGGCAATTTTTGCTGGGCGATTTGCAGCAGAGTCCCGACATCAATATTAACTAGAGATGCGTATTTCCTTTGGACGAATTTAGGCAATTTGGTTCAATAATTAGTGTGACAACAGACGCCATTTTGGCACGCTGTATGAGCAGCCCGCAACCACCTGGAGAAAATAGGGTTGCACGGTCAATCGCGTTGAAAAAAATAATAGGGTCGGCAGAAAAAAATAGGGTCGGTCGGGAACCGGAACCACAGGTATTTTTTTTTACGCCTGAGAAATACACAGTGAGATATTTTCCATATCTTCACTATCTCGATCACGTGACTTTTTCCAATTTGCTTTTGAGAGTGAAAGTTCATAATTTTTTGATTGGGACTATATAATAAACAGAACATTACACGGTGGCTTGAAGATTCGACTTTTATCTTCTCGTGTTAAAAACAATTTCACCACTCGAAGATAAAAGTCGTATCTTCGCGCCGCCATGTAATATCCTCTATGTAAAACCTTACCCTAAAACAATATGTTCATTCCTCGTCCTTTAAACTTAAGCGAAATTAAACTGGGGGCTTCAGCTAAGCTGCTTTAAAAATAGATTAAGTTGAATATGTTAAAATCGTTAAAAAGCATCAGCTTTTTCATTGCGAGATAGCCCCCACCAAGACCAAAACCAATCATAAAGCAATTTTCGCAGTATTTTTGTTGTGCAAACTGCAATATTCTCAGTTCACTCCATAGCAACTCAACTGCTTTGCTAGTTCACTGTGCATAGGCAGATGACTGCGCATACTCAGCTGCATAGTGCAGTTCACTGCGTATAACCATGGATAATAAAATACATGGATAGGAAACTAGCTGACGTGACCTAATGTTTTCAATGGGATGATGGCGTTGAAACCTAGTTGCAAACCAAATTCTCAAAAACGGCATGTTTAGCGATAATACAGCTAAATATTTTAGTCAAAGAGCTTTTGAGCTAAACATAACTAGGCCATTCTACGATGAAATCTCTAAGTATTCCCAGTCAATTTTAGCAAATATTTCAAGCACTAAACAGTGAAAAATGCATCGCAAATTTCGAAAAAATTGGCAACGCCAATTCGTAGCTACAAATGTTTAAAAATACAAAACAAAGACGAAAACATTTACCTTGAATACTTTGTAGTGACTTAGACATGTTTTTAAAACAATTAGACCAGTTTATGCTTCAATATTACTCTTTTAAAGCGGAAAATATAGCGAAACAACAAAAATGCTGAGAACTTTGGCAATACACGTGACGTCACAGATTGCAACTAGGTTTAGACTGTGACGTCAGCTAGTTTCCTATCCAGAATGCGTAGCAAATTTTCGTGGTGGTTTATTGCTCCACAATCGTTATGAACGTGATCTTGTAAGTTCTGTATTTTTCCATTCTAATCATCTAGCAAAACATAAAATGATACACGCTGAAGACAGACCTTATGAATGTGATGTTTGCAAGAAACGATTTACACAATCTCGCCATCTGGAGATACATAAGAAAACACACACTGGAGACCAACCTTTTGAATGTGATTTTTGTAAGAAACGATTTGCACATTCAAGTAGTTTGGTGAACCACAGACGGACACACACCGGAGACAGACCTTATGAATGTGATATTTGTAAGAAAAGGTTTAAACAATCTGGCCATCTAACTTCACATGAAAGAACACACACTGGAGACAAACCTTACGAGTGTGATGTTTGCAAGAAGAGATTTTCTCAGTCAAACCACCTAACAACACATAAAATAAAACACACTGGGAACAAACCTTACAAATGTGGCTTTTGTAAGAAAAGATTTTCAGAATCAGGAAATTTAGCAGTCCACACAAGGACACATACAGAGGCTAAACATTATGAATGTGATGTTTGTTTCAAGAGGTTTAGACATTCAAATACTTTGGTGATACACAGGCGGACACACACAGGAGAAACACCTTATGAATGTAATATCTGTAACAAAAGATTTTCACAATCTAGCCATCTTGGAACACATAAAAGATTACACACTGGGGACAAACCTTATGAGTGTGATGTCTGCAAAAAAAGATTTTCACGCAAGCATCATCTTAATTCCCATGAACAGCAACATTTGTTGTGTGACACTTGCCACAGAGAGATTATTCAACCCCAAGAATTGCAAGAACATTTTGTTAAGGATACAGGCAGTGGAAAGTATGTTTGCAGTAAATGTAGCAAAGAGTTGCCTCATAGTTTCATGAAATGGGTACGACATATAGCAAGGGAACATAAAAGTGATGGAAACTATCAATGCGGTTTTTGTCAAGAACTTGAATCAACAGAACCAACTGGTATTGGATATGCTTGTTGTGCCTGTGATGCTGTGTTTGACGTTCCCAGAGAACTTGAAGAACACATGGTCTCTCATGACATGATGGAGATTAAATAGGTTTCAGCTTTATATGACTTTTGTATTTTAACGACTAATATTGATCTAGAGTAGTAATAAGGTGAAGATAGGGACATGGGTCCCAGTCGATAAGTGTTCATTTATTTCTGTGGAAAATCTTTTGTTTCATAATATTTGCTCTGATGGATATTCATGCTTATTGCATGGTCCGGCTGTTTAAAGTGCTACTGCAGCGAAATTTTCGACCCATAGTTAATTAAAAGTGCTTTTCTTCTTGACCTGTTCACCACAAACAGAATTGAAATTGATCAATTCAAGCCGATTTTATAGCCTTATCTCATCGGTTCGTGATTCTAAAATCACCGATAATGAGATAAAAATAAGCAAGTAAATTCAAAAACTAAGCAAGATGCGAATCACATTTATCAGTCACTTATGACGCCACTAATGACGTCAAAAGCAGGGTTAGTCATATAAAACTACATCTAAATGACCAAATAACAGTAAATCTTGTTTGAAAAGTTGTCAGTCACTTTCTTATTTGAATTAGTTACCGGAGTATGATTTTGGGCTCATGACCCTGCTTATGACGTAACATGCATATCCTCCAAAATCAAGATGGCGAAATGCTCGCTGGTTTGTGATTTTTTCTGTCAAAATATCTCAAGAAATAATAAAGTTGCGCAAAAACTGTAAAGGAGATTTACATATTATATGCCATTTTAAAAGTTGTTCCAAATGAGATCATAGAAAAATATGTTGCCATATCCCTTTATTTAGATAAGAAGTGTGAAAATTGGTTTTTTTGCAATTTATTAGTTGCTGAAAAACAAAAAGTATCTATTGCACTTTTCTGTCTTACACCGCAAGACAGTTGCGCTTCGTGGGGACTGTATACTATCAGAACAATACCATCGGAAATAGAACACACACGCGTACTTTAAATCATATTTATTTAAAACGATTCAAACGATAAAATACATAACATGACAATCCTTCTGGTTTTCTCTCGTGCGTTCAGTCTGACAATCAATTCGAAGCCTATTATTTATGCGATACATTTCTTACGTCAATCAACTAAATCACCCATTGTTTGGTCTCCTACGGCGTTATCAATAGTATAATGTTACAAATTATTCTACACACTCCCCCCTTTGAGCCTGTAAGGGTCAAACATGACTTGTGTTCTCCAATGTGCATCCAAAGCTGCTGCTCTCCTAGGTCTATTACTATGGATACAGCTTTCCACCTTACCCTTCTCTCCGTCTTTCTCATTCATTTCCGTCTTTCCTTTCTCATTAATTTTCGTCTTTCCTTTCTGGTTATCATACCCATCCACTTCATTTTCAACTTTATTATCCTTTCTTTCTTCTGTACTGCTTCCGTTCTCATTTAACTCTACAGGATACAATTTCTGAACTGGTCTATTAAGATATACTGCATTTCCTTTAGTCATCACTCTCACTTTCGCTCCTCGAACCACTTCATCTCTACCGACAATTAAACTCTCAATCCTACCTAACTTCCAAAATCCTCTCTTAAGATTCTCGTCAAATACTAAAACTACATCTCCCTTCTTCACTTTACTATCCCTCTTCTCCCTCTTACTTCTATGATGCTCTCTCAAATTCGTCAAGTATTCTTTTCTCCATCTCTCCCAAAAGTGAACTCGCAGTTTCGCTAGATGCCTAAACCTACGCTTAACCTTTGTCTCATCATTCTCGTCAATTTTGTAACTAGTCTCGTCTGAACTTAATTCACAGACATAATACACAACTGCACAATAGGCTTTCAAACTAGCATCACCAAACCCATGTAATGAACATTTGGGTTTTCCAATTAGATTTCCAAACAAACACCTTGGTATCATAATTTGACCTACAACTTCAAGATCATGAACCCAACCTAACCATTGCTTCAAATATTTTCCTTTTAATTCAGAATCCCAATCTACTTTGTCCAAACACAGTGCTTGAAACAACATCTTAATACTTACTACCATTGGGCTAAGAATTCCCAATGGATCAAACAACCCAGCTAATACTCTAAGAATATTGCGTTTGGTTACAGGTTGCGATTTTGCTTTCTCAACTAAACCCTGAAACAAAAACTGAAATTCATCAGTTGTACAATTCCAAGCTAACCCAAGGACTTTCTCTGATGTGTCATTTTTGCCTGTCATGCAAAGGGATGACTTAGCAAATGTTTCTTCACATGCCAAGTTTCCTCTATCAGGCTTGATTTCTTCCTTTGATTGGATTTTCTCTAATACAAGTTTACTATTACTGAGCCATTTCCTTAGCTTGAAACCCCCAGAAGCTAAATTGTTACTAGAAGCCTCATATAATGATAATGCATGCTCAGGGGTTTGTTCTCCAGTTACCAGATCATCAACATAAAAGCCGTCCTTCAACTTTCGAGTCAATTCAGGATTACCCTTCGAAAAGCGGTCAAGATAGTGTTGAAGTGTGGCATTCAGCACAAATGGTGAACAGTTCACACCAAAAACAACTCTACAAAATCTATACTCTACTGGCTTCACCTCATCTTCATGTATGTTGCCCACCCACAGAAACCTCAAACAATCTCTGTCACACGGATCAATTTCAATATGTAAAAAAGCCTTCTCTATATCTGCTACAAGCGCTATTCGCTTTTCTCTAAAACGCAATATAATGTGATACAACAACGGGGATAGAGGTGGCCCAACATGCAAGCAATCATTTAAAGATACACCCTTCTTAGTCTCTTTACTCGATGCATCATACACAACCCTGACCTTAGTGGTCTTTGCATCTTTACGAACCACAGCATGATGTGGTAGATAATGGATCTTATCAGCTCTCTCTAACCCTACAACTGGTTCTATAATACCTAGCTCTAACTGTTCTTTAATTACTCTGTCATACTCTTGTAAAACGTCTGGCTCCTTCTTTAATCTTAAAAGCTGTCCCTTTAATCTCTGCACACTACAGCTATAATTAGTTGGCAACAAACTATGCCCTTCCTTCCAAGGTAAACTTACACTATATCGTTGGCCATTGAAATGTATTGAATCATTTAATAACTCACTAGCTTCCTCTTCATGCTTTATACCTAACGTTTCATAATCCCATAATTTTTCAACACATGCTTCAAGGGACCTATTTTTTGATGAATTTACATGCCCAATAAGGTTTATACTTACCTGTGCACACGATGTAGGACCATCATCATCTTCAGAGCTACTCTTCAGTGGACCTGACAACACCCATCCTAATTTGGTTTGTACCGCAACAGGTTCATCACTCTTGCCCCTAACCGTACGCCCTTCTTGAAATATCCACAAATAATCTGCGCCGATTAGTAACTCTATTTCTAACACATTCTTGGTCTTACAAACATCGGAAAACCATAACCCTTGCAAATGTGGGTAATCTTTCTTCCTTGTCTCTACATGCTCATTCCTAATCTGTGAAATGCTGTCTACTCCATAAACTTCAATGCTAACACTCTCTCCCCCCTGTACTGGGGCTACACTCAATTCAAACACTTCTCTCAACTTCCCTTCAACTTTCTCCTGTCCGAACGTTCTAATTTCTACCCATTCCTTCTTCTTTACTGGCTCCTGTCCGAACGTTCTAATTTCTACCCATTCCTTCCTCTTTACTGGCACTCCTGCCTTCTGAGCTACCTTGCCCGTAACGAATGACCGTTGACTTCCTGAGTCAAACATAACCCGCACTCTCACATTATCCTTTCCTCCCAACACCAAAGCCTGAGCTGTCTGCAATGCTACTCTATTTGCTGACCCAACGCACGAATGTGTGGAATGAACGACGTCAGCGGTTATAGACCCATTAGCATGGCTCTCACAAATAGAACTATGATGTCGTTTACTGCATGCACTACATTTACTCGTATTTAAACAATTACTACTAATATGTCCTCTTTTTAAACATACAAAACACCGTCCGTACTTACGAAGTATCTGTTTACGCTCACCAGCATTCTGAATTTTCTTACAATCTTGTGATAAATGTTCTTGTAAACAATATACGCATCTTGGCTTCCCTTCCCTGGTGGTATGATTCACAAGAGCACCCGCCGATCCATCTAGAAACTGTGGTTTCCTTCGTTCTTGTTTTGACGTGTTCGTCGTAGATGATTCGTGTGCTTCGCGTAATTCAATTTCATCTAGCAGTGCTTTTAAAATATCCTTCATCGTCCAACTTAGAAAGTCTGATCCACTTAGTGCTTTTAAAATATCCTTCATCGTCCAACTTAGAAAGTCTGATGTCACTTGCCCCACGAGTTATTGTCAAACGAAGGGATTCCGGCAGCTTGTCGAGTATTTCCGGAACAACAATCGTAGCATACGAACTTTCGTCCACTCCCAGGGTTTTCAGACCTCGGCAGTTTGTCTCACAGGCATGGTACAATTCCCGTAGTCGACGCACATCTCGCTCGTTGTATACTGGTTTTATGTTCATCAACGCTTGAATATGGGCTCTCTGTATCGCCGTTTTCTTCCCATATCGTGTCTTTAGGAGTTCTAATGCTTCTTTATAGTTCGTTGCTGTCAACGTGAACCCTGCGATAGTTGTCTGCGCGGGACCAACCAGTAGACCTTTCAAATACGCGAATTTATCTACATCGGATAAAGCGTCATTCTGGTTGACCGAGCTATCAAAAGAGTCCCAAAATTCTTGCCACTCTTGAATTTTCCCATTAAATCTTTTCACCTCTAACTTTGGGAGCCTTGCGCGAACAGTCTGTTTTGGTGTAGCGTTCATACTCAGATTCGATGGTGTACTTTGACCTTGTGGTAGTGACGGCGCTTCGAACAATGCGTCATTTACGTCGAGAATTATTTTTTGTAATTCAGCTCGCGTATCATCTGTCTCCTGAATTTCCTTTTCCAGCTGTTGTTCTGCGTCTTCGGCTTCACTATTACTTAGTACCTCGACAATCTCGTTATCTAAAAGTTTCAAGGCTTCGAGTTTCTCGCTCAGCGTGTCTCTCAGCTGTTTCAGCACATTCTTGTCCGTCTGAGGCGTTTCACTCGCATTCGCTAAACATTCTTTTATCTTCGTCCCTATCTTCGTTGCTGAACCTCTGTGCGCTGCGCGTGTTCTTCTTTTCTTTGTCAGCTCGTCCAACGGCATTGTCGTATCTATCTATCTATCGATTCTTTCTTTCGAAATCTATCCGGTTCGCATGGACCAAGTGTTGCACTTTTCTGTCTTACACCGCAAGACAGTTGCGCTTCGTGGGGACTGTATACTATCAGAACAATACCATCGGAAATAGAACACACACGCGTACTTTAAATCATATTTATTTAAAACGATAAAATACATAACATGACAATCCTTCTGGTTTTCTCTCGTGCGTTCAGTCTGACAATCAATTCGAAGTCTATTATTTATGACATACGATACATTTCTTACGTCGATCAACTAAATCACCCATTGTTTGGTCTCCTACGGCGTTATCAATAGTATAATGTTACAAATTATTCTACAGTATCTTACTGATTAGACTTGGTTCAAGTCCGTCTCAGGAGAAAATTAGGGAGAGACGGACTTGGGACATTCGCAGCATTTCGAATGTTACTTTCAAAAATTGGCGCGAAAATGTGTTGTTGTTCTCAACTGCCAAGCCACGTCTCCGTAGGAAAAATCCGACGGTAAATTTTGGCGCGCTTGCAGGGTATCCAAGTCCGTCTCTCCGTGCGTTTCTCTGATATTTTCGCGCCTTTTTTGACCGCTCGCGTGCAATCGCCATTTTCAACCCCTTGAGAGACGGACTTGAACCAAGTCTACTTACTGGTATGAGTCAATCTCGTTCCGCGAGCCTGCGATCCTCGGGAAGGAACCGAAGGCTCTGGGATAATCCGTTTCAGGGAGGAATCTGATTGGCCGTTAAAATGGCGTTTCAACATTTAAATAACTTAACTCGTAAACGACGCGGCGAACAATATATGCAGACCAAATAGTTAAAATTGCTTAAGTGGTTCCGAATATTTGGAAAACATAGTAAAGTTAAAAAGTAGTAAAGTAAATGCCATTGAAAATTGAAAATTCGCGTCGCATTGCCAAATCGCGCCCGGTCTGTATGGGCCTTGAGTTGCATGCCCACGTGTCAGGAACTTCCACACGTATAAGTAATTCGTCATCAGCAAAGTTTTGAAACAAACCATGCATGCATGCATGAAGACAAAAGTATGGTCTGAAAACCTGCCTGTTTCAAACGTCGCGCTTCTTATGTGGCGAACGCATTAGAGACAATAGATAATGAGGCATTTCATATGATTATCTATTTTTTTATTAAAAAGAATAGATAATCATATGAAATGCCTCATTATCTATTGTCTCTAATGCGTTCGCCACATGAAATAGGCCTGACTTATACCACTTTAAATAGGCCTGACTTATACCACGTATTTTCAGACACTATACTTCGAATTTCATATCGGACGTTAATCCCGACTAATTTCCAGAACGATTGGAACCCATTTTTTCAAAAGAAGTTACTTTACAGTTTTAGGAGTTCTTTCGTTTGAGGCAATAAAAATTTTAATGACTGAGCCACTTTAAACTGCTTACGCTGCACATCGGTGCCAGGTGTAAAACCCTTTGCAAACCTATACATGCAAGGTGTATATAAAACGGTTATTTGACAGGTTATCGCTCGTTAATTATTACGGTTATATGTTTCTGTTTTCGCATGTACGAAGATCAGGCATTTAGCTGTCAAATGATACCTTTATGGAATCATAGATAAAAAAATGACCAAATACGATCCGATTGAAATCGCATTTAAAGCATTTAGGATTTAAAGTGGCTCTGTCATTAAAATTTTTGTTGTCTCAAACGAAAGAACTCCTAAAACTGTAAAGTAACTTCTTTTGAAAAATTGATTCCCATGGTTTGTTCTTGAGATAGTTCATTTTGTTTGAAACGATGTGACGTCATTTACTCAAGTGACGTTTGAAAGAGGCCTAAGATTTGGCGTTTGAAGTTGACGTTTGGCGTATAAATTTCCTACTCACTGCTACGAGGGCTTGTAGTCGTTAAAGCATGAAATTTATACGCCAAATTACGTAAACTTCAAACGCTAAATCTTAATTTACTGTTTTTGTGAACACATGACTATTGGTTAATTTCCTTTCTTAAATCATTGCTAAATACCACAAGTTTAATAAATGTTTACTATATTTCGAAATTGGTGTAAAAGCTGTTACAATAGAGTTGTAAAATCAAAAAGCTCTTTAGCGGTTTCACATTTGCCGTAAACGTCAATATTAACGTCTCTATTATTATCCTAACTGCCGTATAGCAATGTTCTGCAGCCACTCGCTGTCCCCAAGTATTTTGCCTGGAAAATGTCTAGTGCTTCATTATCGTCATACAAAGGTCGGATAACGTATTTTTTACACATTTGGTAATTATTTTAATTTTGGGATAGGTAATAGGACCTCTACATGCGTCTTGGACCTGTGGTTTACTTATAATCATTATTTATCTCATGGATTTCTTATATTTTCAACGGGGTCTTGAAAGTAGACCATGCCGTGAAATATTGTATAAAAGGTGCACGCGTATTATGCGTGCGTTGTTTTGTGTCTTTTTATGTCAATCCATTGTAGAAATATCGTAATTGAAGTTAACATGTACGGTATGTAAAGTTATTACTTGGTAATTGATAGGTGTAATTTGATGATGCACATGAATTTATCACAGGGTCGCATTTGACCATACTGCGATATTGCAAATTAGGAATTGGTAACAAGACTTGTGATTTTGTGTTGTGTAATTTTACAGTATCTCATCTGAGTAAATGGTTTTCCCAAATATATCTTCACAGGGTCTGGAAAGTAGACCATGCAGTGAGATATTGCGGTAAACTTAGTCTTTGTTGGTCACTGTGTATTTCCACTGTGGTATTTCGTAATGTGTCCATCAAATGTGGTTAAGGCTATGTAAGGATTGTAAGCCATGACGTACTATATACTATACGGATTAATACTTTTAAGTAATATATGTATAATAAGATTGATTGTCCAAAGCAGTCCGAAGTAGTCCGAGCCAGTTTCGCGTTTCAACATGGTATGAATAGTGTGATATATTGGGTCAATATCATTAATTAAAAATGACTCTAGAGAAAGGCGAACATGGGTCGAACGGCATGCGGAATCGCCCTGGACAAATCATCCCACTGGTACAACAAAATTACATTAAGGAGATAAATGGATGATATTGGAGAGATGTTGTGATTTTTAATGAAACATTGAATAATGACGTGATTGTGTATTGGGGCTATAGCAAACCTCACAGAGTCTTGGATTGACCTTGCTTGTGAAGTATGTTAGCGGATGGTATATCATATGGAAGATTCAGTACATATAGTTGTGTTAATTGTGCTTTTTCATTTGTTTGGCCCTCGACGCGTTTCGGTCTCATGACCTTCATCAGGAGGGGCTTCGGGGTTGGGAGTTGATGTTTTGTTGGTTGTTGACGAGAGAAATGGTAAGTGAGAGTGGCGTTGTTCAAAATGATATGGGATATGGCATAGGTGGAGTGCTATAGAGAAGTAGTGAGTAGTCAAAATAGTAGAAAATTATACAACAATGAAAAAATGATGAAAAGCAATAGAAGAAAGAAGATAAAAAAAAATAAAAAAATTAAAAATATATATATATATATATATATATATAAATTTAACGTAACAACCTTAATCTAAAAAACTTACTAAATGATTTGTTTGGTGGTAATCCGCATCGACCAGCAATATTTTGGGGTTGATAGCAATACACAATACCCAATACACAATCACGTCATTATTCAATGTTTCATTAAAAATCACAACATCTCTCCAATATCATCCATTTATCTCCTTAATGTAATTTTGTTGTACCAGTGGGATGATTTGTCCAGGGCGATTCCGCATGCCGTTCGACCCATGTTCGCCTTTCTCTAGAGTCATTTTTAATTAATGATATTGACCCAATATATCACACTATTCATACCATGTTGAAACGCGAAACTGGCTCGGACTACTTCGGACTGCTTTGGACAATCAATCTTATTATACATATATTACTTAAAAGTATTAATCCGTATAGTATATAGTACGTCATGGCTTACAATCCTTACATAGCCTTAACCACATTTGATGGACACATTACGAAATACCACAGTGGAAATACACAGTGACCAACAAAGACTAAGTTTACCGCAATATCTCACTGCATGGTCTACTTTCCAGACCCTGTGAAGATATATTTGGGAAAACCATTTACTCAGATGAGATACTGAAAAATTACACAACACAAAATCACAAGTCTTGTTACCAATTCCTAATTTGCAATATCGCAGTATGGTCAAATGCGACCCTGTGATAAATTCATGTGCATCATCAAATTACACCTATCAATTACCAAGTAATAACTTTACATACCGTACATGTTAACTTCAATTACGATATTTCTACAATGGATTGACATAAAAAGACACAAAACAACGCACGCATAATACGCGTGCACCTTTTATACAATATTTCACGGCATGGTCTACTTTCAAGACCCCGTTGAAAATATAAGAAATCCATGAGATAAATAATGATTATAAGTAAACCACAGGTCCAAGACGCATGTAGAGGTCCTATTACCTATCCCAAAATTAAAATATTGCGAGTTACGCTCATAGGGAACGGAAAGCACAGCTACACCAGGCTCCCTCTACATTTCCAATTTTCTAGACCGAACACATGTACAATACAATCGATACACACGCAGATTTAACAATGATAACGACCTGATGGAAAACAGAACACAGCTTATATAGACACCAGTGATTTACAGAAAGAAACTATAGATTATGCACAATAACAGTGACGCACAAATCACAAAACGACTAGACACAAGGGATGACATATACCAGCTGCAAATGGACGCCCTGTCCTTGACAAGGAGAGGGTCAACAAATATATATACTAACAATAAATTACAACACAAACGAGAACGATCCACTAACGAACGACGGTGACTAAAAATTTGGAAAACTCACAAATAGGCAATGACAGCGACACTGCCCCACAAAACTAAACGCAAAAAACGCCTCTTCGAACTGACCGTAACCAACCCAATACAAAAACACCCTAGACGAACCAAAAAACAACCCTGACTACGAAACTGACACACAAACCGACAATACGTCACCCCACTACTACCAGATGATGCTATATTAA
>CACRXK020000511.1:0-38964 GCA_902702795.2 Paramuricea clavata
CCGTAGTAATTACCACAAATTTCCAATTACCACAATCGTCCAAAAATGACGAAAAATTACCACGGTAGTAATGAAATTACCACATCTGGTCACACTGATCAAAGTTATTGAGACGTGATTTGGGGGCATTTACATGGGGAAACCGCTGTAGAGAAAACCTAAGTAATGATTGGACAATTCTTTATGATACAAACCAATGATAGCTCTTCATCAGTCATCACTACATAGGACGGCAAACCAACTCCACTCTCGCGCCTACTGGCAAGAACTTTGTTTAAATTTCTACCTGTAATTCGTTTTAACAAAACCTGTACTCTCGGTTCATCAAATGCCGCAACTTTTGTAGCACTCTCTGATAACAGTCTTGATGTTTGACGCAAAATTTGGACTGAAACAGGCTTGAAAATACGCAAAAAATTACGGTGGAAAACGGCCGCCATCTTGACCGAGCAACCGGAAATTAGAAATAGATCTGGGACGAGGAAACATACTTTTCATGTAAGCTGCATATAGTGGATCCAGGAAAGTCATGTTGATCTAAAAACCGAAAAGCTTTCATGCAAGACATTTCAAGTTTAAATTTTGGCGATCGTTTAAGGAAATCAAACAAAATCTCATTTGAGGAGGGATATTTTTGTCCTATTCTACGCTCTTGCATTGGATATAATGTGTGAGACATCTCAACGGGGTATGAACATTTGAGTTTATTCTTGGTGTACTATGAACAATGAATAATAAAGAATACAGAAGAAATTATTCGTGGAGTTGGAAGCGATATATCTTACCACTACACAAGACATTACAGCGTGTCGTCTTCCTCTTCTTTATGCTTAGTGTGATGTTCGTCTTTTACTATCTTTATAAAAACCATGAACTTGCTTGGCAGTCTATGAAGAGTCGTATTGCCATCCCAGCAAGGTTTTATCACAATTTTCAAAATACCAGTCGTGTTCTACGACAGTGAGTGGGCGTTCATTTTGGTTTCCATGTGGTGGATCTCTAATCTATGGATGTTTACTGAAATAATGGTTTATATAGCTATATATGTATAGTTTTGTACTACAATATGAGGACTAAGGGTTATATTCCATTTAGTATCCAAAAAAAACCCCAACTATTATGTCCACTCACCCTGTATGGGGTGATTAGATAATTCCAAAGGTCAGTATTAGGGTAATAATTTAATTACAAAATGTAAAAGGTTTGGTTGTATGGTGGTAGATCAACTGATGCATGAACAGGCAAGGGCATGTCCAGAAATGTGTGATTCTACTTTAAAATATAGCAAGAACTGTGACGATTTAGTCAAACTCCTTTGTTCGGAACGTCAAAGTTGTTGTTACATTGTTCAGGTAGGGTGGGGTGGATACTAAATGGAATGTTCCATATATAATAGAAAAAACCTGATGCAGGAGCATAGGAAGCTTAGGAAAAATTTTGAAAACTTCAGAAATGGTCTTCTCTACCTCTTTGAAACATTTTGTTAGGCCCTTTCATTAATTTTTTCATTATGATTTGTGAATCTATGCTGTCTGTGAGTCAGGATGCATTGTTATTATTTGGGGGGCTGAAAGCTATTCTGCCCGCCCCCCTTTTAAAATATCTGCTTCCTATGCCCCTGACCTGATGTGAAATGGTTTAACTTTAAGTGGGGAATGATAATTGTATGATTGTACTGTACATTTTGATTAGCAATCAGATAGGGAAATTTGTATGAACTATGAAAAGTGATATGTTCTGTGGGATTCAGATATATCTATAAGAAAATAATGAAAATTATCTGTATCAATTTTATAAAAAAATGAATTCATTACATAATTTAATTGGATTCTCTGACATCTTATCCTTCACCCAATCCAGTATAGTGCAAAATTAAGACAAAATAACACACGTTTGAATGTTCACAACTTTTGCATAATATCTGTACAGTTAATACTTGTTACAAGTTTTTACTTGCCTAAAATTTCTATGGTCAGCATTTTCTCATAAATAGAAAAATATTACAATATTCATAGGCTACTTATTTGCGCCCTAAATCGCCCTCATTCAGTGAAGTTGATTACTTCCATAAATTGTTACATTCATTCTGATTACTAATTACATTCTGATTACTAATTAGTATTACCAAAATTGTAAGTATGTAAAATTGAAGAAGTACATTCCTCATTTCACTTAAGCCTGATTCACGAGGTAAAGCAGAATCAACACCACCTTCGAAATATCTCGACAAAGTGAACAAACTTAACTTGTTGCAACTGCGTAAAAATTTGGTGCAACTGCGTAAAATATTGCTACGAAAACATAATGATGAAGGGTTGTTGTAGGTGGAAATTTACACTAGAATTTTACATCTACAAAACCCCTTCAACACTTCGTTCTATCGAGCGAGATGTCAAAAATCCTGTTATGAAAACATACCATGTTATAGCGTTATTCCTCGAAAGTTTCAAAGTTTGCGCCCTCGTGTTTCGTGCAGAAATAGCGGTCAACAAGAAGGTTAGGAAACTGGATGCAGATATAATAAGGAAGAGGTTATTTCGCTGGCCTCAGAGTGACAAAACGTAACCAAGCAAAGGTTTTACTAACCCTAATCTTATTCCAAACTCTAATCCTTACCCTAACCTAACCCTACTCCAAGTTTGTTTCTAAACCAATCTTGAAGAAAAACGTTTTGACGAAATGTCATTCTGAGGTCAGCGAAATAATTTCATCCACATAATAAACCTCGTTATCTATGTTTTGTCTTGGTTTAATGCAAGAAATGGTCGGTTCATCGCCACGTGTGTATTGTATTTTCGCTAAAGCAACCAACAGCTATATTTTCATTGAACCATTATGTAATATCACGACTGGGTAATTAAACCGACACACTGCTCTTGGTTGTTGGGCGAAAAAACTACACGCTGCATGTGACGATGAACAAAAACATAGATAATGAGGTCTATTATGTTTGCATCGAGTTCTCTCACCTTCCATTCTATTGACTATGGTGCAGAATAGGGCTGTGATTGGGGTCAAGATCAAAGAGAAATATATTCATGTGCCAAATATGAGGATATAACAACACGCATGGTCATGCATTACTCATTAGGAAACAATCATATTTGATTCCCAAGTGTGATTTTTGTTGGGGAAACAATCAAACAACATGCTTTGGTTTTCCCATCTTTTCTAAACGTGGTCAAACTAGGGCTTTATTTCAGGCTACTTCATATCTTTAATGCAGTTACTCTTTTGCTTTAAGGCCCGTGAATCAGACTTAAATTTTCATAATCACAACAAATCTTCCACCATTTCAATGGTTCACATGAAATGTGCAATTGCTATTATTTTAAATAGATAAATATATGTCTTTATTGATATTGATTCATTTCTTCGATAATACCTTTCACTCATCAACGGTACAATGTTCTATACAGCACCGGCTTTGGGTTAATCTAAGTTACCCAACAATCAAAATAAAATGTTTGGTAAAAATATTGCCAAGTTGGCGTTTTTCATGTGTTTGAATCAGCTTAATTTTTATTCCCCCATTTCATTTGTTCTAGCATTCCATTTTGAATTGAAGTACCGTTTACGACATGCGTTAGCACGGCCGGTTTTTTCTACATAAAATTACTATTTTTGCATATAATACAGTATATATTGTTCTCTTCCAAGAGATTTCAAACTTCAACTATAGATCGTATATAGTAAGATTGAGTCTTACAAATTACTGTCAAATTGTGTTCATTAAAAACTACTTCAATCTGGAGGCATATCTGCTTCAGTAATTCATTTATGGTTAAAAATTCGGAATGCTTAGTTCTAATGTTTTATATATAATATCAGCCTCTTGTGAAAGCGCTCTTCCAGGGTCATTGAATCAACATGAAAAAAGAATCTATATAAATTTGGAAGTTGAAACTATGCCATCGCTCTTTCATTTATAAAATTCAGTTAAAACACTTCCCGTCATGATGATCAGAATCACTCTTGAATATACACAATATCTACTGTATTCACTTGAGGGGAAATTTCGTGGTAGCATTTTATATATAAACTTGTCAATACTATGATTTCTTCTGGATGTAACTACCATACATCTCATAAATCTACATATCGCATTCAGTTATATCCAAATCGTGCCGCAAAATATGCAAATTACCATACAGACAAACGTGTTAACGTTCTATACTGGTGGCTTTGCGCAACTGGCAGCGCGCACGGGATCGGCACGTATGGGTGTGCACGCTTGGAGAGATAACACGCACGTTCTAAAAGCTGCGTTCTCTCGGTCGACCATTTCCACACAAGCTCTTCTTCTATTGCGTTAAATCGACTTTGGACAACTTGGTACTGGCTGAACAAGAAGTCTCTCTATTACCTCTGCCGCGTCATCACGACCGATGTCCTTTAATATTAGATAGAGCTTATATACAGTAGAATCTCGCTTTGTACCCCAGCGTTCTAGAAGTTGCTGAGTAGCACTGGTTGGGCACAGAGCCAGGTTGTTTATAACATTCCAAGGAAAGTCCAACATACTGGCAACTTTACGCCAGTTACTTGGTGGACTTGTCGGATTTAAAAAGTTCGCAAGTTCTTCAATGATGTCGTGAGAGACATCTCGTAACATCATACCGTTCTCTTGTATTCTTCCTGGTTTTCTGTTTGGAACTTCGTGATACGGATAACAACGTTCTTCGTTTGCTGGTACTAAATACGACAGGAATATAATCAAATTAAATCCACAGTGGTGGGGCTGGAACCATAGGTATCTTATATACACTAGATAGCGCATCTCTTTTAGTAAAATTGAAGCCAAGAATATTCCAGCGGTTAACCCCATTTGAATAGATACGGCCATATTGGAGTTTCCCACTCGCTAATAAACGCTTAAAAAACAGCAATAACTTTCATCATTTGAATAGTTTGAAAATGTATTAGGAATAGGTTTAACTTAATGTTTAAGTTCCCTGTTTAACAAAAAGAAGACAAACGAGTCTTCTCATTTCATGGGAATATCCTGAGTCTGCAATCACGGCTTCAATTTTTGAATTGCAGAATAATTAACCTGCGAACAGGCTCTCTTTGAACTCTCTTTGAATTGGCAAAGAGCCTGTTCGCAGGCTACAGAATAATTAGATGCACTATCTAGTGTATATAAGATATCTATGGCTGGGACGTGTATATAAGTATAGACCAAAATATGGGCCAACATATAGAACGGTTCGGCAATGAGAACCTATACTGAAACGTTATAATTTATCAGTTTTGCGTTTTAAACAATGTATTTTACATACAGCACACGGATTCGGGATCATCAACAAATTTCGTCAACCTCTGCACAATCTGCGGGTCCTCAGCCTGGATGATGACATTTTGCTGTCTGGTTCTTGACTGCATATGACACCATATTGTAACTCCAATGACAAACGCTATAAATAGAACGAGAAGGAGCGCCATAGCTGCTATAAAGAATGGCATAACCCAGCTTTCACGTTCCTCTCGGCCAGCACTTGTTGGGCTTTTGTTGCCAACTGTCCGCCCTGAAGGTTAAGCAGTGAGGATAGAAATAAGTTAAAAGAGTCAACGCTTTGCAAAAAAAAACCTCGTGAATTTTCATCTGATTGTCTAGATTTCACTTTCATTAGCATTACCATTAAGGGATCATTAACCAATCAGATGCATTTAATCTACCCGATTAACCAATCACATACGTACTTATACGCCCGTATTCTAAAAGCTTTCTCACACTCAATGCGTGGAGGTTCCAATCAAAGCTTCTCTTGAGTGTCAATGCTGTTTTTGAATAACTGGAGGGTTAGTAGTTACATAGTAAGGTATGACGCTAACCCTCCAGCTATTCAAGAAACAGCAATGACACTCAAGAGAAGCTCAGATTGAACTTCCACTCATTGAGCGTGAGTGTGAGTGAAGCTTTTAGAATCGACGGGCGGTAGTCAGTAAAAGCTAGATAGTGGAATTGAAATCTAAACCTCAATAATGTTCACAAGATGGGTTATATAGAATAACTAGATCTACGATAACATGGGCGGTAGTTAAGATTGCATACATATCTTCTTTGAATTAATGACATATGGTTTCCGAAACTTTCACTAATTCTCATATCTAAAACTTTAATGCCTTTAAAATATTTTCGGGCCAGTTTTGAAATGTATGAAAGAAATCTATTCTGCCTTTACATTCTTTGCAGCTTACCGATCTGCGTGCTTGAAGTCGTAATTTCTGTCGTTGGAGTAGTTGTGATCTTAGCTGTGGTCTTTGGTCTGCATTCATAGTTTGTGAATGGCGTACACTCGCTGAACATTTCTTCACCGTTTTTACATACCGTACATTGCATGCACCTTTGTGTGTAACTGTCTTGATCGCTGTATGTTCCCTGTAGATAAAAATATATCGAATTCTAAGCCCCCAGTATAGTCTGACATACAGCCGGCTTGAGACAAACGTCGCTCGTTTCATGCACTGAACCCGCATGACACATAGTCAATACGACACTAGAGCCAAGGCTGGCGGTAGACCTCTTTGAATGGGGGAGGGGGTGTAAGAGAATTTTGTCGAGTTATTTTCCCACACATTACGGCAAGACACAATATCAAAACAATTTCATCTTATTGTGTGTTGAACTACCGTTGTTCGTTCCATTCTTTCGTAAATTTCTCCACATTTTATCTATCATTCTTAATTTTTAATCAGTGTCCCCCAAAATGTTCTCTTCCTCCTATCCAAAGTCATGTCTTGCCGACTACGAAAACAATTTGACGACTGGGATGCGACTACTTGATGACTGGGGGGTGGGTTCGCTTTAGGACGCACCTCGGATGGCTGGAAGTTTCCCGAACCCACCTCCCTTCGCTCGGTGAGTTCGGGAAACTTCCAGCCACCCGAGGTCACCTCCCTGCAAGTACGTTTGTTATAGCGCGCCACCCCTGACTAGAGCGACGTTGCAGCGGTTGTCAAATCAAACGTCGAACTTAATATGTCGCTCCCAATGTAAATCATGGATTAACATAAATATATAAAATACATGGAAATAAATGACATATAACATAGATGAAAATAATTGATGAATTAGATCTGGCGATGAGAAGAGCAACGCTTGAATTGCTCCAGAGTCGTATTGCCGGCGACCTGTCGCTCGGGCCTACCACCGAAATACAACTGGTGCTTCTGCATCCAGAGTTTGCATGTGATAATCCTCTCGGCAAAGGTTAGCCATAATCCGTATAAGTTAAGTTTTCTTGGGCATTGGGATAGGCCAGACGAATGCCCACAGGGCCTATACTATGGGAAAATGGACTTGATGCGGTCCTCAACAGCAAAACATTATTCCCGTTTTAATTTATATATTACTGACTTACCACACCACACTTTTTCTTGTCACATTCAGTATCCGAGTAATTTGCACATTTTTTGTTCACGCCATACCCTGCCGGACAAGTGGTACACTTTTTACAAACGTCAAAAGCCCTATTATGATAATACCCAGGGTTACAATCACCGTATTTTTTGTTATGAAATCTTGTACAATCTTTTAAAACTTTTCTGTTAGATTTATACTGCTGGTTACAAGTTCGACAACTCGTTTCGCCATTTGCTGCCTCCTGATAATTAGTCCCATCTTTACAAGGCTTGCATGTTGTGTTGTGTCCAACTTTACAATGTCGTTCCACACTCTCTCCTGCAGGACATTTTAAACAACATCTTTTATCTATCAGATAATGAGTGTCCGGACATGGCATTGAGTAAACGCGGAAATCCATAAAGTCCTAAATAAAAATATAGTATAAACAAAGATACAGATTTCGAAGAAAAACACCATCTTCAGAATTGAATACATATATATTAGTTTAAAAAAACGAGTAAATTTTCAAGTTACGTTGAGGGATTACAAGACATAAACCACCTGAAAAAAGCAAGAAATTCAACGTTTCGTGCATGGTTCCTGTTCATCGCTACACTGGGATCCCACATTGAAGAATATATTTCAGATCATTGGGCTAGTATTCCAAAGGTCGATTCCCACCGTGGCCAGGCATATTTTTCAAGCCTGCCCGGTGTGGATATACACTCAGAGTAACATCACAAGCATCATATTCATCTGAGTACATTACACCAACACAAAAGAAAAATATTTCCGGTGACCATCAGACATGCAAGAGTGTTCATATTGTGTTCAAGTGAATTCAGGAGCTAGCAGTACAACGCGCGGTCCACCTGTGAGCTCATATATTTACACAGAACTGATTGACTGGGGGCTATGTATATCAGTCTTCGTGAATGCTTCCTCACTGTTTAGCTATGTGCACGCCGGAGTACTGGATGAATGAAGAAACAGTTAAAGATGGAAGTATACCACCGTGGTAGTAATGGTCGGGGTCTACACAGAGAAGTTAAAATTGGCAGTACATATTAACGGGATAACTCATAATGACTAAACAGTTTAAGATGTCTGTGAACTCTAATGTAACACTCACTACCAAAGAGGCTCAAGCTTGTAGCAAATAACCACAACACCAAGCTGAGGTGGGCAGGCTTAGGGATGGTATTTCCTACTCCCTGTGACACAATATGAATGAGTGTCAGTGAAGTCTTTTGAAAAGTTTATGGCTATAATTAATTGAGAGTCAGTTAGTCTGGCGACCCGCCGTAGCTAATGAAGGGAATTGCGTTAGGAAGTTGCCAAGCAATGTTTGTAGAATAAACACTGGTTGTTACGTGTCGTCCAAGGCCATCCATCATTCGGCCCTCGATTGGAAGTGAACGTACGAGTGGAGAATGCACCCTCTCTAAAGTTTCGCATCTATAATTAGAGAACGAAGCTTGGCATGTGCATTTTGGTAGATCATTATATAGAACTTTATTTTGCATCTGATTACCAAACGCAAATCTCTTTCGTAAAAGACTACCCTACGATAAGAGAACTTTTCTCTTGTCAGATTTCCATCCTGTATTTTGAAATGCATGAACTTCGAAATTGAGGTTCGATACCTTGTATACTGGCATCACCCACAATATATTTACAAAAGCTTTTGCTTAGATCTCGACCGACTAGCTGGACTCTAGCTCAGTTGGTTAGAGCGCTGCACTGGAATGCAGGTTCGAATCCTGCCTACAAAAAACCTTTAAACTGTCTTTGAAATATGACACTTGTTGAATATTTTACTAGCAGGTAACTAAACAGGCATGTAATAAATATTGTTAATTCATCCTTTGATACTTATATACTGCAGTCAGAATTGTATAACAGCCCTGCACGACGTGCTTATATATATATAGTTGCTGAGTTTGACTTGTTGATCATGATATTTCATGCGTTGTTGGACGTGGAGTAAAAATACTTAACTAGGTGGTAAATAAACCTACTGACAAAAATATTATAGTTATTGAAACTCTTCCCTCTAGCGCTCTCCTGATGTTGAAACTCTTATATACTGTATAATGTTCAAATATTTTCACCCCTTACCTCTTAATAAAATGAACAGTTAAGACCGCACTCAGGGATTTATAATACAACGTATATTTTCGCTTGACCTCGCTCTGGACGTTGACTGTAATCATCATGACATCTTTTAGGGATGGAAAAGAATATACAGCGAGAATTTTTCTTTTACAATTAATTAATTCACATTTGCCAAAATGTCTTCAAATATATTGTAAAAAATATAATTGTGCAGAGAGACTGAGTTTCAGGCTCAATTGCAGATTGAGTTTTTACTATAACTGCAGTAAAAAAGTACTTGTTTAAACTCCTGTATCTATAACTATTATAAAATGCAGTCCATTGACTCTATTATATTTTGAACAAAAAACCCGGCTGAGACCGATTTGTCTTGGATCGGTTCACTTCTACAACCGAGCTCAGATTTCTTAGTGCTTAGTGGCCTGGCATTCCCCCCAGAGTACAGTTAATTCATTCGCGATTTTGTGCAAGTGTGGACTTTTTATCCAAGGAACTGGACACGGATGTTTGAGATCGCTATCATTTCGGATCGATAAAAAATTAAAAATGTGAGCTAACCTAAGTGTGAACGGCTCTTCGTGCAGTATAATATATTATTCAACGCTACCCACATTCGACCCAACATTCAAAATTTTATAACTGCAATAACTTCTATATACAATACATTATACTCGGGCTATTTAACCACTCCTATATATATTTACACTGCTAATAAATCTCTGGCTTTGCCTCCAACCGCCCTAACCATTCATTTTACAATCTCTCAAATAATGTCATTATGTTTATATATTTCTTATGATACTATACCCATACCGCAGATATCAATAAAGAAAAACCAAAGCTTAGACCTTATCTTTATAAAACAATGATAACTTCAGATATTCAACCCATGCACCGACTTAGAAATTTACATTGAAAAGAACATGTATAATAAGATCCATAGAAAAGATACAGATCATAGTCAATATTCTAGACAAAAAAACAAAACCGTTACATAACCCAGAGAGGTTATTTCTAGATCAACTGACAAAGTTGTTAGCCCAAAGTAAACCTCTTTGTCTCGGCAAGGCATCCACTTAAAGAAATATAAAACAGAGCAAATCCAAAGATCTTCTATATACATAAACAGACATGCGAAAACTCATGCAGAGTCCAGAGAGAATACAGGGTGTATCAAAATAAACGCAATTAATCTTTTGTGCTTAATAACTTTCGAAATACTATTTCTAGTTAAACGCTTTTAGGCTTACTTCAAAGCCTGTTCTTTTCTCTTTCAAATAAACTATTATCCTTGTCTCTAATGCTAGTAATAATT
This sequence comes from Paramuricea clavata, assembly GCA_902702795.2. Classification (NCBI taxonomy): domain Eukaryota; kingdom Metazoa; phylum Cnidaria; class Anthozoa; order Malacalcyonacea; family Plexauridae; genus Paramuricea; species Paramuricea clavata. The sequence continues at coordinate 10,782 of CACRXK020000511.1, forward strand.
GCACAGGAAAAGATTTAGTAAAACCTATAATTTTTAGTTGCTGTTTAATTATGCAAGTTTACTATGTTATTGTTTAGTCGGTTTAAATGTTAGAATTTTCTTCTTTAAACTTTAATGTTGTCGTCACTACATCTGGAAAACCACGTAAGAACAAATTAAAGGGATTTTAAAAGAGACCAAGTTGTTTGAAAATCCTAAACGAATGCTAAAAATCGTCAAAACATTCTGGTGTCTGAGCCAGAGTGTCATCGAATTGCGATGTAATGTAAACAGAAATTATAGCAAGTTGATGTCAGTCAACTTAGATGGTCCAAGCCAAAATTATATCGCATTTGAAGTTTCAAACTGAGTTAAAAATAGTGGAAGAAAAGCCGTAATTATACTTATTGTTACAATCCATTTAATAAAATGCAATATTTTTTTGTTTTAATGAAAAAATCAGTTATTTTCATGAGAACGATTTGTTATTCCATCTCAATTTTTTTAATCTCCAATCGCAATAACGTAAAGTATTATTTTCCGCGAACCAATGAGTCAAATTTAAGAAACAACCCACTGTTAGAAAGCTGAATGGCTACGCTTTAAAATGAATGTAAACTTTAACGTTTTCGTCTATTATTTGTTTAGCAATTTACATTTCAGTCGAGGATTGCGCTTTTTTTGATACACCCTGTATATATATTAGTTGAAACTTTGCCTTGAGTGTTTTGATAATATTTTTGCCTATATAAAGGTTGTGAATTTGAGGCATCTTCATGCGTGCATGATTTTTTATACCACACTAATATTAGGAGAAATATCATATTAGCTAGAACTCAAACAGAATTGCTACCATTCCTTTTTTCATTCCATCCTTGAGTGTGTATATAGTTAAGATATATGCCTGTAATGTTAATTCTGGGGACATTTCAAGCCCTAGATTAACAAAATAAAGATTTAAGAAATGTTCCAACCACTTTTTAACTTAAATAAAATATATCAATAATGTTGGGAAAGCATATTAAGGATGTATAAGGACAGCTAACCAACGTGCAAGGTCATCATAGCTCATTTGCCGACGCCGATCCGGGCTTAATATATATTAATAAAAAATGCATTAAGATGCCCGCCTCAAATTCTGTAACAATTCCCGACTGCCAATTCCCATCAACCATATTCTCGTTTGACTGGAGCTTTTTATTGTATAATAATTTGTTATATACATATTAATTCTGACTCTTGGCCGAGGCAAAAGAGTAGAATTTGTTTCAATACAAGAGCCTGAAGAGTTGATGCATATATAGATCCTGCATATGATATATTGAAGAAGTGCTAAATGACTTTGTGAGAGCAAACTGCGTTTTTGTCGATGTGATCATTTTATCACGATATTACTTAACCTTAATCTCGTGGCATAAATACAATTTTATAACCCAATTTGGCTTTTAGTATTTCGGTGTCTTCTTTATATTGAATCTATAGCTCATTCTTGTACATAGCTAACCACACGATAATATGAAAAATGTTGTGAACTTTTGCGAACGCGATTTTCATGATGACGTTAATAACATTTCTTAAATAACTTTCTACTTAGGAAATCGACTTGAAAAACCGCATGTTTATAAACATTTCACATTTTAACGGATACTCAAGTATTATAATATCTTTGAGCTATTTTTAGACCGAACGGGTCTAAACCGACAACGCCATTTACACCTTAGCTTCCCCCATTACCGTAAAACTGTTTGGCAGTTTGCGGTAACGTTTCGCTCTACTTGCAGAAAACCTAGCGATGTTTTATCGAGGAAATTTGCTGAGCATGCTAAAAGAACCTATGAGCTACGTGCAGATACAATATCACCATCGTAGCCGACAGTTTGAACAGTCATTTCAAGCAAACGTTCTAAATTTTGCAACACATGCAAATGACTCACAGCAAGAGACAAAGGCAACAAAATCGATAGGAAAACATCCATTATGCACCCGTAAGAGTGATTGTGCGCGACTACAAAGTGAGCAACGATGCGTTCAGAGAAACTATGTTCAAACAAGAGCACTCGACAGTCAATGTCAACACAGGATTTACCCAAAATTTGCTTGTACTTTATCAGATGATATGCTTTCTGCGACATATAACAATTTTTTCGATAAGACGACGATCTAGAAAACGCTTTTAAAGAACATGCATGCGACAACGGAAGGAAGATGTAGTGTGTTCTTCACAATACAAAACTTTAAGCCCTATAATTAGCGAAGTATTTGCTGGAAGGGGCTTAACACGTTTTGACCTGTAAAAGTCGTGATGCTGATAACACTATTATCTTATAGTTTTCAAAGTGGGCTGCGCCGTTATCTTGCACAGAAAAATCTGTTTCTCAATTGACAGATCTGCAGCACATTTCGTGTGTAATAATTCTCTTAGCCTTTCTTAATGCAACAATAGAATTAGAGGATCGTCGTTTCAAACTCCGCTCACATACAGTATACACTACGTGGTTTTTATGCAACTTGCAACTGAAAAATTATGAGATAAAATGAGTTGCTGAGGTCCTTGCGTTCAACCTGTGGGCAAGCCTACGAGTAACTATAGAGTTTCAAACACTTAATCGTGGACCGTGGTGATCTCTCAACTTAGAGAGCAAAATTTAGTTTTATAGGGTATATTGATTTGATGAGACAAACTGTCGAAATACTTGATAAAAAACTTACAAAAATGATAAAAAATTAGGCTTTGTATCTCTTTGGCTATAGTTTTTACGCTATACTGCATGTGCTTCGGTCGATGCTTCGCTTCTATTTACATAGGATTAATTAATTTACTTCTTAAAGTTTGCGTAACCTCGAAGTTCGCGTAACTGGACAAACGCCGCTAAATAATATGCGATCCACAATTCCTGGATTTTATGCGAAGGTAATGTACTCAACAGTGTACTCTTGGACAACTAAACTATAGATTCGTAGACAACGTAAAGCCCGTGAAGAATGAAAGCAAACATTCACTACTGTTTGTGAATTATTGAATCTAAATCATGCGGTATATTTGAGATTGAAAGAAGAAGGATTAAGGGCAGGAGATTTTGTATTCAAATCATTCAATTAGTGTGAAACATGTACTGACCGATTACCTCGATTGATGCATTACACTTTGTCATGATTAATAACTCGAGGATTTCAATGATTTTATAGCTCGCATGAAAACATTGAAATGACCACTTGTTTTTCGTGAAGTGTTGTCAAAGAAAACGAATCGGAAACATTTGGATGTCCAACAATCGCGAAACAATCCACAAAGATTTAGCGCGGTTGGTGGGAAATCCTTAAACAAATAAACACAACACTATCTTCTCTTTTCATTGTAATACTTTCCACATCAAATTGAAAAATATTTTTCCATTGGGGTTCGAGCTGCGAGATCAAATTCGACAGAAACAACAACATTTTGAGATATTTTCCAAACACTTTAGTCTTTAACCCACAACGGATGTACTGTAATAAACTACGATTATAGAATATCTGGTAATTACACTCATACATGCGTACTGCATTTACAGGCAAGAGTTTAGCCAGCCATGGTTATTCAAGGGACACACGGTATTAAATCGCGGAGGTGTGGTATCACAACAATATACATGTGGCTAACTCGCTGTCAGTTATTACACATCAAAGCAATGATCGTTATAAGATGCTAAGCTCTTCATAATAATATGTACCCGAATGTGTTATTTCTTACTGCACAAGGTCGGAGAGGTCACAGGCTGGCAAGTTGTCTGCACAATTTATATATATACTAATAACAAACCCTTAGCATGTTATCACACATACTCCCGCGCACCTTACGCGAGCTACGGTCGTCATAAAATCACACCAATTCCCATTTTTCCTTTCAAGTACAAAAATGAGGTCATTTAAAGGAAAGTATTTAACCTGCGATTCAGAAATTAACTTTGCGACAACGCGATTATAAACAAGTCTTTGAAGAAATTGAGATGCCGCCCTCGTCAAGTACTTGCCATTAAATGCCATAAAGCACAGGATTTCCTTGATATTGAGTGCAGTAGCCTCTCGATGAGTTGTTCACCTTTTCACCGAATGTTATTTTAACAAAATTTGACTAAGTCGTGCCAATGCCCACCGATGAAATGTCATCGATAGTCTACAAACAGTGTCAGTTGACATACCTGTAGCGCTGGTAGTATACAGAGGACTTGAATCCATCTTCGCAACTCCATAAGCCTAACATTGGGTAGAAATTAAGATAGATCAATACACCATATGCATGATACAGAACTATATCACACTATCAGTCAAACAGGAATTAACAGTTCACAGGTTAATGGCATGCGAGGAATGCAAGAGGTGGCCTTCTGATTGGTCCATCGAACACATCGAACACTTAGAAAACCAATTAAATTTTCGAAACGTGTTTGGGCAGCAACTCGTCAGAAATACTGCTCGTATCTAATATTACGAATTAAGAATAACATGGTTTCTTCGAGGGGTATCGTGGTTTAACTCGTCAACACAGTCGCGCCAATGTGCGCAACACAGTAAACACATGTTGACAACACTTAAGCTTACCAATCACGTTTCTATGTACACCAAGGAATCCCCCGGTGTCGTGCATTTGTTTTGACGGTTCAACGAACGGCGAACGTTTAATACTTCGTTACATTGTGTTCGAATAACGCACAGTTTCGAACTTTTGTCGAATAATATGCGTTTTTCTTCGGATTTAATGAAAGCGTAGTATATATATATATATATATGAATATCATACCAGCCATTTGTCAAATATTAGGTCGTTCGAGTGGGAGTCGGAAATCGAGTATTTAATAGTTGCCTACCCAACTACCTGGGTAGTTAATATAGAGCAGAGCTTTTAATACTTTTGGCTATGAGGACAGGAGTCTTAATCTTCATTTGCACGCTAGTACGTCACGCCATATTTTCTGATGTGTCCTGGAGTTGCGACAACAAAATATGGCGTGACCAGAAAATTTATTATGTATCTTGTATACTCACGTAATTAGAATCTAAATATTCTCACAGTAAAACCATCAGTCCACCACACGTGGTTTTTGTTGAGAAAATGTGAAGTTTAAAATTTGGCTGCGTTGCTGTCAGGAATTTTAATAACAGTTATACGAATTCGCTGAATCTGGCCACTTTCGTGTTTATATAATTACGTCCTAATGTTTTCACGCTAGCTGTGACATATAGATTTGAAACACTATCACATGAATAATTCCTAGATATATTTCTGTGGGAGTTATATATAGCGTGCCACATTCATGGAAAACACATATGTTGATAGTGTCAACCCTATATCCAAAACTGTGCTTGTATAGATTGAAATTATAAAGTTGGCTGAATTTTGACATCGACTATGTCCATCAACAACATGTATCGATCCAATGAATTGTCAATAACCGACTTTTCTCATCAATAAACCATACGTACAATATAATATAATACAATATGAAAATAAAAATATGATCGTGAAGTGGCAGTATGCTTCCTCTTGCTAGTAAAAGAAGGATCTTAATTAAGCCAATAAAACGCACTCGATATTATACAGAGGCATGCACGAACGACAAAGGGTTAGAAATACCATGGATACCAAATTCTGTAACGCAAGCTATTAAATGCATGCAATGATAAAAATGTCAATGGGTATAATATAACTTTCCCTGCGGGTCAAATTATTTTGGATGCTGCATAAGATTAAGAAAAACGTTTCCCTAACCTATACACAGACAATCAATGTAGTATAATTATTATCAATATAATCTGACTAGAACAGACAAATGTAATGTATTTAATGTAATATTTCTATATAAAATGAATTGATAGGAGATTAATAAAAAACGCCCAAAAACTTTTCTGCCCATGTTATCTAATGTACCAGCCAATAATCAACGTCTTATGGGCAAATTATTTTATCGAATGGTATATTTTCCCAGGGATATTAAGTTCCTGTCAAGAGCTTTAGGCAATCACAGATTTGGACATATGTATAAACAAGATGGATTCTCAGACTTAATATGAGATTTTGACATGAGAAATTGTCGGCGTTAGATTTATCAGTAGATTGTAATCAGTCATTATGGTCATGATAAAATTTCTAATTAAGTTTTGCGTCCAGCCGCACAGGATGTTTACAAATGTACAATAATTTTCCCATGTCAATAAGGGATTATGTACAATATTAATTTTAATTTCATAAAGAAGACACAATCCACAGTACGTACTTGTGCATTCTGTGCTAATTAATACAGGCCAGACATCAGATCCGAATAGTTCTAGTATTGAATCGGACTATCAAATCAATTTTGAGTGATGTCTTGTGCTACAAGCGAAGATTATCCATGAGAAACAAGTATTGAGCACAGGTATGTCGTAGGTGGGTATAAGGGTCCAAATTACCCGATTTTTTTAAATTACTTTTTACGTTATACCTGAAAGCAATTTCTGAAATTTAGTGTGGCATGAGTACATTCAAGTAGTAGGTGTTTTTTTGAAAGAATATATTAGAACAATAGGAGAATATTTTGAAGATTTAGACCCCCAGAAAGCCCTAAAATGCAACTAAAATTTGGCATTCTTTCCTTGCTTTCCCTTGTAACGTCCACGTTGCCAGTCAATGCTGTTATAATTTGCCTGAAAATCAGTTTAAATTACCCATAGATATTTACCTGAAATTATATTCACGAACAACTCCCTACACTCCCCGCCCTATGGCAACGTGTATGTAAACTGGTAATCAACTGTTGCAACTTTGATTTCGACTGTTGCAAATGGAATTTGTGAGAAATTAAATGCAATTTAATTGCAACAGCAATTTTGCTGTTGGGGATCTGATTTGATAAATTAGTGGAGTCCGGTAACAAGGTCCCCTGTCATTTACGACCTTCATCATTAGTTAAAATCATGTCGAAAACGTGTTCCTATTTACAGAAGGATATATATATATATATATATATATATATATATATATATATATATATATATATATATATATATATATATATATTATATATATATATATATATATATTATATATTATATATTATATATTATATATTATATATATATATATATATATATATATATATATATATATATATATATATATATATATATATATATATATATATATATATATTATATGCATCAGCATAGAGAAATATAAAGGCGTGTCACTTGGTGTATTCTTTATTACATTTCCTTTCAATTTTCAGTAAATCTTAGTGGAAATACTAACACTTTCTACCGTTATAAAAATGTCTTAAACACTGGCAAATTAATTTCGCCCACTTTCAATCCATTGGGCTGCGTTATTTACCTTGACGTACCATGAAACTTTTTTCAAACTTTCAGCAAAAATTCAACTCTAAACTACTATTACTTCGTATTCCTTGGCCTTGCACAGATTTCACCACCAAATGTTTGAATTGATACGTTGTAAAATTTGAGAATACTCTGCTAATAGACCATACACTGACATCCAAAAAGACCCAAACTCATATGTGAGATATAGCGTGACCATCTTATACTTTTACTCTTGTTGGATCGAAGCGATGGCATGCAAATAAAATGCTCAATACGACCACAAAATGGTAAACACTCAAACTACTACAAACTTAATTTGATAATTATGATATGATGACCTAGCAAAAATGTAAGGCACTTAATTCTTAAAAAAGAGAAAAGTGTCTAAGAATTCACACTCACACTTAACTTAAGATTGATGACTAAATATCACAAATATTATAGATTTGGTTTATAAATATAAATTCCATTTAACAATCCTTAAATAGAGCTGTCTTGGTCGAACGCTTTCCCTATGTCATATCTATGTGAAATAATTAGCTAAATCATTAACTCACTATTTTAATCGTTTTATGAAGAAAACGTGTATTTCACGGCATCTATATGAAATTTAGATTACCTGGCTTTTCGTCCAATTTCTTCCGCTGATAAAAGCTGGCTAATAAGAACCAAACTAGTCTTTAATACTACAAACTTTCAATTTCTGACATATTAAGTCATAGGTCAATATTATTCAAGATCTAGAATAATATACCGGCCAAAATTGCAACTTAATGGTGCGTATTATATGTGGGCGGCGATGGCTTGAAGCCATATGGAGACCTTATGAGCACATCGCTGTGGTGAAACACATCTAGTTATATGGGGTTAAAAGATGTTGACTTTGTAAGGTGCATTCGTCATATATAACTATGACAGAATATGGATCACATTCCGCTCTATACTGAATCCGATGGAGAAAATTTCGTGGACACATAGCTGCGAACTATAAGTATTGCTACCATATTCATGTACACATATTGGTATCTTTGTACCAATGTTGGTTGTGTCATTGTATGTCGGCAAAGCTTTCACCAATTTACTATATAATTTACACCACGAGCGGCATGTGTTGTATATCCAATACAACACGGACGCGAAACGTCTTGATGAGAAAATTCGTATTCTTCAACAATTTAATAAATGAATGATATTTGAGAAATTGAAATTATAAATGCAAAATCAGCATGATTTAGTACTCAGATAAACAAATGCCTTCACGCTCATGATTTCTTTTGTGTTTTCTTCATGATTTCTTTTGTGGTTCCACAAGCTTTCCACATTGAACGGGGGGAGGGGGATGCACGTTGAAAATTACTGTTTTGCAAGGATATGATTGGACAAGACAGGTATTTCCGTTCTATACGTACATAATAAATTTTGCCAGGATTGTAGTTTCTTTTGTTTGCAACAATTTATCGCTGGTATCAATGACGGAGAACCTCGTGTACTGGCATGTGAACTGTATCTTTCTTGCGCTTTGCGTGTTCTATGCAAAATTGCAAATCACTCATTTCCAATGGTAAAGTCACTAAAGATGTATCGACAATGAATCACACCTTGATATACTCGACACGACTACTGTGTCGCGAAGCTGTCAAGCACTGAATTGAAAAATATGTTGTTGATAAATTATCTTTACTCTGCCTGTGTGTGGTCAGTTAATATCTACGTTATGATGATGACTTTATTTCGTAAGAGTAAACAATTAGTACTATGAAACGACAGGACACCGTAGGAAATTTAATTAATTACAACTGAGATTCTTCGCTAACAAGTTAACAATTGAAAGCTTGTTCCTGTGAAAATTGAAAATTTGACACAAGTTTAAATTTGACACATGTTCAAATTCCACAGTTTTCTGTCAGAGTTCGATAGAAATTGTACTTATAATATTGTTATGCTCGTACCTAATGTGATGGAAATTCTATATAATAGCTTTTTCGTAACTACAATTTTGTTATCATTACAAGAATTTAAAGTATAAAATTTAAAACCCTTGAGGCAAGCATGATTAAAATAGAACGACGGGCCTTTTTCAAGAAAAAGAAGCTATTTGCAATCAGACAGACAGTAATCCCTCTCTATGATTGTAAGCTCAAAACGATCAGTGGTATTCGGTAGGATTAATGCCGCCCATGACGCGCAGACGTTCGTCGTCGAGCTATACCTTTAAGCCAGGTGCTTAGCGTAAATCAGGTTATAAGGATTTTACGTAGAACTTACAAGACTATCAAAACATTTTCATGGCAATTTAAAATCACTCAAGAACTAGAACAGGTAGGTACGTGCCATATTTGCGCGCTCCTACACTTGATATCAACGTTTTCTCGTCCGATGTCATATTGCCATTGAAATTGGACACTTTTTTTACAATATACATCGCAAAAACAAACATTTGTTTAGAAATAACAAATTGTTAGTGCGTCTTGTACTATCGTCTTGATAGAAAAACCTCACATATACCGATTGTAAAAATTTCCATGAAATTGAAATGTCCAGCTTGAGAATGTTTAACGATGCACAGTGTGTCATATGGAGCTAAGAAAGCGCATTTTCCCATCCGGAAGCATTGGATTTGGATTATTGAAAACAAATATATAGTCATATCGTCATAGGCGTACGGGCGTGAAAAAATTGCCTGATCTTGAAGGAAATTGCCCAACACTATCATGGGTTTTATGATAAACGACGGAATGGAAGGTGAGTAAAAGGAACACATACATCTCTATTTAGTAGTATACAGACGCGCAGAAATAAATTCAATCTTAAAACGATAAATAAAAAATCTAGAAGTATTTACGAGTATTTCTTGGATTTCATTCTCTGAGATACATCGGAATCTCCTCACTCTTCTGCATGCATGTTGAAGTTAATGAAACAAATTTGACCAAACATGAATATTTACATCTCAACATTGATATGATGATACAATACATTATACGGAGGCGAACAGGCCTAGCAAATTGCCCGACTTTTTAAGTAGAATCTGCCTGATTTACTGACACTGATAGGGGGCCGTCTCGCACCTCTTGTGATTATCGTTTGGCAACGCACGGTAGCCTCGGCATGAGAGTCCATTTTGCCAATGTTTTGAATGCAGTTATAAACCGGTAATTTTGTGGATACAAACTTGGCATACATGTGCACAACTGGGTTAAAGTCTTCTAAACGTGCATGCAGTACACGTGAAACATTGGACTCAATTGGAGACAATGTCATCCATCACCACAAGCAAATAAATCTATTGTACACAATGTCCTCCGGTGGGGTGCTGGCGGCATGGTTGTTCGTGCAAGCTTGTCTTTCATATATTCATGACCGCATGATTAGTGTTGTTTACCAGTTCTGATAAAAATTTCAGCTGCATGCGAGACAAGTATTTCCAGTTTAATAGACACTGCCAAACACCATAAATCTTCTCTGGTTTCATCATGATAGCACTTTCTGGACTTCCGGCAAGAACAATTTAGGCCAGATGCTAATACAACTATCCGGTAGGCAGCATAAACAAAGTTAGTTTAATTTGCAATTTGCAACAAATTCAAAATTTCAACTTCTGAACATAGAAACCGAAGACAAATGATAATGAAGTACGAATCATGTCTAAAAACTGTGGATGTATACGTGACCACAAATCCTACAAGGTTTTGTGTGGGTCACAGCATGTCTCAAGGTCCTCAAGTTATAATCAAAATATCATTATTGATAATAATCATTAGTTGTCCACTTAGTTTCTTAGACTAAGCTACTTCATGATCATTTGATTACAGTATATTCAGTATATTTCGTATAAGTTTTCTATGACTATGTTATTCTACTTCATGATCATTTGATTACAGTATATTCCATATATTTCGTATAAGCAGGCATTAAAATACTGAATTTTTACAAGGACACACTTTGCCTTCAGAGGCGTATTTTTGGTATAAATGCGCAGACTCACGAGAACGACTGAACGAGTGGCGAAACCACAAGTTTAGCGTCGAAGACGCAAGCTTTTAAGCGGGTCTCTGAAATGGCATTTCCAGAGTTCTGAGACTGAGAACAGAATTTGCAAAATCTTTGGCCATTTTGCGTGGATTACATTAATATATTTTCAGTTTAATATATTTTCAAGTACACACTTTTCAATTTACAAGGGCACATTCGCCTTTTACAAGGACACAAAGTGTGTACAAGGACACGCTATTTTAATGCCTGCGTATAAGTTTCCTATGACTATATATGTTGTTATTCTACTTCATGACATTTGATTACAGTATATTCCATATATTTCGTATAAATTTCCTATGACTATGTTATTCGTTCATGATTTGCAGCAGTGAAAATAATACTACTACTGTACTAGAGAGTAGAGTCACATTTATACCGACAACGTTTTTGTATAGTACTACAGTAATAGTAGGAAACGTATTATAGTAATTGCCATGCATATGAATGCCCATGGTCCTCGCAATATTACAATATTTACAAACATAAAAGGTGAAATTACTATTATTTACATATGAAAACAAAATTAATTAATGCACTTACAATTTAGTAAATATTTACAATTGTTACAAAACATGCAGGTCTTCAAAATGGTGGAGTGGTAAAGTTTTAGCTGATTCAGAAATTATATGTACAGTTTTAGTAGTAAGTAGTTAAATCGGTTGTATATGCATGTATAAGGTCTAAAAAATAAGCGCTCCGTGGATGCGAAACATTTCATTATTTTCACAAAAAATAACCCATACACGCGTTTAGACAAGAGTTAGATGTCAGGTCCGGTTGTACGAACGCCGGATGGCGTTATCCACACCGGTAATGATTTTTCAAGCTTTAAAAGTTGGTCGTTCACTGGTATAACCCAATTAAACTTTAGTATATTAAACTTCAAGTTGCCTTTTATTAATTATGGGATCCATATCTGTATTTTTATCACTTGTCTAGCATTTTTAGGGACGGTTGAAGAAATCACTATCCGATGGATATAGCGTGATCCGCGGCCTTCGTACAATTAACTGACCTCTGTCCCTGATAAAAGTGCGTAAACAAATAGATTGTTACCCGCAATGGTGGATTCCCGTGGTTTGGTCAAAACCGCCTCTTCCCCACCCACGTTCTAGATGGAACATGCGTACGTCAATACCGGTATATCATTGGTAAAGAAAAGGCTGATGTCCTGGTTATTTTTGTAGCCTGAAATTCTTATACTCGGAGAACGGTTAAGCGTAGTAAATTAGCGCTATATAGTGAACTGCCTCGTTCTTTACTAAAGTCTTTGTCCTGGCTTGGAAAGTTCAATGCATCAATGACAGTGTCGGGGATAAGAACGACGCAGTTCAATAATTAGGGCTCGTGTACTTCAATTCATCTGATGAGCTTATACATCCTATCTTTGCTTGCACAATCACAAACGCGTTAAAAAATCATTAACACACTTCGACCTTTTTTTGCTTCGGACCGTCCCAAGCCTGTCACAACATCATGTTAGTAAAATAACACTGTTTATACTTGCTTTTCATCGTTAAACACGTTTAAAACGCATCGCGCACAAACGCAACGATAGGTCCGATTTGCTTGCCAAGATTATTATTGTATACGAGGATTATATTTCATGGTCTAAGCCTAAGGTTATTTCAACAAATACCAAACAAATACACAGTGCGTTTAAAGATCTATTCAAGCCAAGGTATAGTATACTGGAATATAACACATGCGCTTGATGCGCGATTTCGGGGACAATGGCGTGTTTACATTCTCCCGAGTGCCGAAGTAACATAATTATGCTTGTTGCAGTGGGTGTTATTAGAGTAGCTGTCTGTATCCGTATGTATATATCTAGAATATGCGAATGGCATACCTTCAGATTTTGTACAGTCCACAGGGAACTACGTTGATTCACGTGGTATAAAGACTTCGTTGGGAATGTCCAATAGAAACATTATCATATACGACAGTACAACTGCGTTGTGGATATGAGCGCCAAAAACCTGATCGATAAAAATTGTCTTTAGTATAACACACTGATACATGATCGTGGGAAGGTCCGGGCATGTTCAAACATGTCAAAGCCTGTCCAAATTCATTAAATCCTCGATGCCATAATCGCCCAAGGGGTATAAAATAACATAAGACACCGCAAGTACCTTACTAAACATAAGATCTTCCATTTTCTGTTCCTTACATCGGTGGAACCGGTTGAAACCAGCAGGAATTCGCCGTCTCTCGGTTGCAAAACACCTGGAAATGTTCAAACTAAACATACGCGGAAAAACAATGCTTATCATTAGCGGCATGTGAGATTAAATACTCACGAAAAGCTAATAAAAATATCGCTTTACATAAACAAGTAACGATTCTTTAATCATCCAAACAAAGTTTAAAATTACGTTGACATAGTAATTTAGCACCCGTAATTAAAATCATTACTATAGTGTAATAATTTATTAAATGTTGCCTTGTAGAACGCTGGTGACAACTAACTACTTCAATCTTCATATTTATAAATAAGATTTGTCGGACCGCAGCTAATACGGCCAAGTCACAGTGCATAAACTTGTAATGCGCAAAGCAAATGATAAGACTCCAGAGTTTATATAGTTGTTTTGTCTGAGGAACATGCACTTTTATAATTTTATATATCACAGGTGATCGCAAAATGCGTAATTAAGCAATAATTCAAGATGTGTATATCATATTTCCATAACCACTACTGACTACTGTGCAGTTTATAAAAACCTAACGATAGAATGTAAACATTTTGCGCATCCATTCTACATAATTTCCGTCTATATTTACAGCAAGTTTTCCAAAAATAAATCGTACCGGAAATTCGGAAAATAAACAAATGTGGCCATACCATTTTTTAAAGCAATTTTAGCATTTTTTAAATTCCTGTGCGGCGCGCACCTTATAAAATTGCCGAGCGCAATAAAGAGAAGGTAAATCTAAAAGTTGGCGCGAGGTAATATTTTTACTTGATGCATATAATCTCTCATTAAAAATATAACAAAGAAAATTATATATAGTCAATAGTGACAAACATCCAGCACTTCTTTATGGGCGATTTTGCAAAACCTTTGCCAAAATGTTTCGAAATTTGTTCCGAAGTTCCAAAGTTCATTTAATAGTGAGCTTAAACTGGGTAAGGTCCGATCTGCGCATGCGCACATAGGACGCCTATGTGCGCATGCCGTGCTATAAACACTTTAATTAGGTTTTTATTTTATTTTATGTTCTTGCAAAGCCTGAAATATTGTTGTATCTTGATAATTTATTGTATTGTAGAAGCATGAAAGTATAAATAGTTGTCGAATAAAGTTCAATATTTTGAATACCGAAATGTAAACAAAGGCTTTATTTACATACGGACTGTACCCTACCTTTCCGTCGACCCGCGAATTTTAGGGCGGGCCAAACGTAGGTCTGTTTTCAGGCTAGTTTTTGTCAACACGGACGGGTCTTGAAAATTGGTACAACGAATTTTGGCCGTATTTTGAATCAGCGCTCGTCTAAGGAAGCAAAAAACTTTAAAATTCTTATGTTTTGTCATACGTGTTGAAATTACCACAAACTGGCATAAACAGAGTCTTTAATCCAATCTCCGTTTGGCAAAACGTCACTTGCTTAGCTCCACTGATAAGAGGGTCTTAATGGGGGTCTTTGGGTGTCAGTTGTCAGCTAAAATTTAAGCCAGTTGTCAGTTGTCAGTGTGATATATTGCAAGGTGTCAGTAGTCAGTTACTGCAAAATGCTAACTCATCATTTTTTCATCATTTCTCAGTTGTCAGTTAGGATATTTTGTCAGTTGTCAGTAAAAAATTCAGGCAAATGTCAGTAGTCAGTTAACCCCATTCAGACCCTCTGATAATCTTCACAAACCGGTTTGTAAGCATTCGATTGGCTTCTTTTAAATCATGAGACCAATAATCAGATTATGAGAGACTTTGTTTACAAACCGGCTTGTGAATTTTAATATGAATCTAAGAATCTTTGTTCATGCAGGAACGAACTGTTCGAACATGTTAACAAAGCTTTTGTGAAATCGACTGTAAAATTGTGCTATTCAGGAAAAACTATGAAAAAGGGATGGAAACAGTAAAATGAAGATGGACAAGTTGGACGAGCGAGCTTCATTGATCAGCGACAGAAAAAATTGTTGATGTTGAGGAAGACTAATTATGCAGGAGAGATAACAAAAGCAATAAGGTATTAAGAAAGAAGAGAGGGAGTTCTCACAGGATGACGAAATACAGGATAGGAGCAAAATAAAGCGTGATAGAGAAAAGGAAGGATTTAAGATGAAGTGATAATTTTCAGATTTGTCAGGAAGCAAATGTTGTTTCCAAAGAAAGTACTTGTGCAGACAACATGATTAGAAACTTTACGCTGCAGAAAATTGCACAAGCAGTTTGATAACGGGATGGTATTCTTTTTGGTAACATTTGAATTTTTAATGGTTGGATCAACAATGTTTACCAACAAAAAGATTTCTTATCGGTGTCAGCCCCCCCCGCCATAAATTATGACCGATTGACCAGTCAAAAAGAAGGTGGAGGATAAAAATCAAAATGAAGTTATGAATATGATGAAAGATGAAATAGGTTCAAGACAAAGACATGGATGATAATGGAAGTGCAGAGATTAAGGAAAGCCATTCGTGAAGCAGCGGGAAAAATGAAAGGAAATAAAAAATGTAGGAAGAAAAGAAATACAAGTGAATGTAAAAAGGAAAAGACTAAGGATACAAAATAACGATAATTGTATTAGCTTGAAAACAGTACTTACTTAAACCAAATCATATAAAAATAATCTCCCAAAATTTATTCAAAATTATTCACCATAATTAAATATTCGTTTACAGTGTTGTATTTCTAGTATACAGTACACGTTGATTATCATTGCCTTAAAAATACGTAATGTATTCAAATTTAGTAAACTTTCACATTGAAAAAATGTAACATATTGTTTTCTACTATTAAACGCTACAATTAATTCAATTTAAATATTCACATTAGAAAAAATGTAATAAATGTTACAAATTACAAAATACGTAATGTATTCAACTTTAGTAAACTTCCATATTGGAAAAACGTATTATATGTTTTACAAAGATCAAAATATTAATTTTTATAAAAAATAATTGCCTCAATTTTAGTGTTCAAAAATAGTCCTTACTCTTAATATACGTGATGTCATTTACATTGATTTTACTTGCATTAAAAATAATTACACAAAACTACGTCTTATAAAAAGTGTTATAAACTCATACAAAAAATTATCAAAGTTGCGCGTACAGACGAGCAAATAAAACTTGTTACATAAAAACTTGTCATATAGAAAACTTGCTCGTCTGTAACAGGCCTTAGTATATATGTGATGTCATTTACATTGATCTTACTTGCATTACAAATAATGGCACAAAACTACGTCTTATAAAAAGTGTTATAAAAAGTTGTAAATGAAAAAGGAGAACGCAAAATGCGCTATACATATCACATCTCATTTTTTAACAAAAACGTGCAAAAGCCCCAGAGCGTAATCTCAGTTTGCACTTATTAATGCATGTTGTTATTGTTATGTGAACTATCTCGCAGAGAAATGACCACTAGCGTGAGGCGGTTTCTACAAAAAAAAAACGAAAAACGACCAAAAAACCACGAAAACACAGAGTGAATCGGTTTTTTAAAAAATATGTTCGAAAATCGAAATTACGGTAAAAAAGACACAACACGCTACTCAGTACTAACGCAAGATATTATTCATAATATATTTTGAAGACGTTATCAAATTTCAAACAAAATCTCTTTAGTTTTTCGTGTGTAAATGCCAAAACTTGATTCATTTGCAACAAACTCGTGTAAGTATATGGTTCGATTTTAGTAAAATACCGATTTTTCTTCGTCTTTTTTCCGTTTCCCCCGTTTTTTTTTTTAATTTGATTTTTTCGGTTTTTCTCCAAAAGTAACATCGAGCATTTCGGTTTTCAAAAAACATCGTTTTTTTTTCGGTTTACCGAAAAACCGCCTCACCCTAATGAAAACATGGCCTATTCTCAAGTGAATCTGCGCGGGTTGCGCCAACAGACTCGTAATAAATTGTTCCAACAAATCTAGTGATAAAAAGTTGATGACAACAAGCATTTACAAACCCGTAGAAACTTGCTACGAACAGCCTGTCAATATTAGTCTTGTTGGAACAACTTGTAACACGTCTAATTACCGTCATCAAGCTTGTAACAAGGTGATAACAACTTGTTCCGCAATTAGCCATTCCGAAGTTGATGAGTGGACTGGGGACGAGTGTTAAAAAGTGCCCAAATTAAGAAAGGAACCAAATCACTATAAAGACCTCCTCAAAATTAGTAAGTATACAAAGTTTGAAGACGTTTACATGGATATCCTTCGAATAATAAACAATCTTTTAATCAGTAATTTCACAATTTTGGAAAGCTTATTATTCAAAGGATATTCGTGTAAACGTCTTCAAACTCTGCATACTTACTAATTTTGAGGTGATCTTTTTAGTGAGTTGGTTCATTTCTTAATTTGGGCACTTTTTAACACTCGTCCCCAATCCTCTCATCAACTTCGGAATGGCTAATGGCGCAATGCCATCACATCCTGATATCGTCTTGACAACAACCTTATTTGTTACAACCTATTTGCAGACCTGTAACAACTTGTGCATTTTTACGTGTATAGCGGCTTTGGACATGCAAAGAATCGTCATTCGGTTTCTCTTATAATTTTATCGCATACGATAAAGCACTATTTTAAACTACGCACACTGACACTGTACGTATTTTTCTGGGTCGGTTGTACAAAAAAGTGATTCAAGTTAATCATAGTTAAGTGGACTGAATGTCATCCAATAAGAAGCGCGTATTTGAGAGCTAATCACTATTTAACTACAAAATAGTGATTAAAAAAGTGATTAAGAGTTTTATACAACCGGCCCCTGGTTAGCGCAGTATTTCAAAACTCAAAACTACTGTATCTTACTTACCACGAAGTATACTCAAATTTTCAATTAAAATTAAAGTTTCAGTTAAAGGTATTAGTGAGCTTAAGAAAGAGACGTTCTTCTTAACAAATTTGGTAGGACTATTAATTTTGGCGGCATTTTGCATAATAACGCTCGTCTTAAGACCCATACAGACCGGACGCGATTTGGCAGCGCGACGCGAATTTTCAATGACATTTAACTTCAATATTTTTCTATGTTTTTCAAATCAATTCTGAACCACTTGAGCAATTTTAGCTATTTGGTCTGCATATCTTGTAAAATTTTTATCCGTTGACGGTTTTATTTGTTTTTAAAAACTGAAAATTCGCGTCGGTCTGTATGGACCTTTAAGAAAGCAAAAAACTTTAAAAATCTTAGGTTTTGTCCTATGCCGTGTTGAAGATTACCACAAACTGACAAAATCGACAGTTTTTAATCCAGTCCCCCTCGACGAACTGACGTCCGTATTGACAAAAACGTCGAAATCTTAAGCTCGCTAATATTGCCTTTCTCATGATGACGAATATCCGCCATTTTTGGGTGGCATCTAATTCTCGTTCAAACAATACACCCTTTCGATAATTACGTCACAATTACACTGTTTTCAACTTAGGACCACCTTAAATGGAAAGGATTTTAAGTTTTTTTCTCATGGGCTATGCACAGAGAAGCAGAACATCCTTCAACACATGCGAAAAAAAATTTGGATTTTGATCAAGCATTAACACGAAAACGATCAAAATAAAGAATTCTTTTTCATGCATGTGTTGAAGAAGGATGTCAGTCTGTGCATAGCCCACGAGAAAAACTTAAAATCCTTTCCATTTGAGTTGAAAACAGTGTAGTTGTGACGTAATTATCGAAAGGGTGTATTAAAACAATGTGAAGAGCAAGTTTTCAAAATAAACTAACCATTTACAAAGCAAATTTGCAATCATTCGTCCAAAAAATTATAAAAAAGTCGCTGTAATTATGTGGACTTATTTCGCAGACTTCGGCTGAAAAGCCACCCAAAAATGGCGGCGTGAGAAACGCTAATTCAACTCAGTCGGGTCCTACTAATTACTGCCCGAGACTGCCCGGGAAATTTGGTGCACGCGTTAAGGTCCAGACACACCGGACGCGATTCGACAACGCGACGCGATTTTTTAGTAGACCAAATAACTCAAATGTTATAACGCTTCTAAATATTTGGAAAATTTAAACTATAGGATCAAAATTAGCGGTCAGTGAAAATCGAAAAATCGCGTCGCGTTGTCGAATCGCGTCTGGATCTTAAGCCAACGCGAGATCTTCAAAATCTGGATTTTCTCCCATTTTCTTATAGTTCAAACGCGATTTCTTTGCATGATTAGTCAAATTAATTTTATGCATGCTCGGATGTTTGCAAGGCCCTTTTTTAGTAACAGCTTTCCTGCTCTAAAAACGCTACCAGAGAACGTTAAAATACATAGCCATAGGCTGAAGCCGGTTGTCCATTAGGTGGAATTCCACCGAATGTGGAACTAATGTTTCTCAGGTGGAACTAATTAGAAAAGACAGAGAGAAATTCCGCTCCGCGCGGAAAATTCCGCCTAGTGGAAAACCGGCTTCAGCTATGGCTAAGTTTTCGCAAATTTCGCGCGCATCCGACTTTAGTGAACTTTTTTCAACAGGCAATTCCAGCTTTTAGTTTACGCGTGCAGGTAATGATGGGAAGTAAGGTATCATATTGCTGATTATGCTGAGAAAATAAAAATGGTGACCTTGTAAACACGGAGTGATAGCTTATACTTGTAAATATTGAAATATTTCGGTTGTTTCGGTAGTTTTTATTGAAATTTTTCAGCATAATCAGCAATAAGATACCTTACTTCCCATCATCCCCTGCACGCATAAACTAAAAGCTGGAATTACCTACTGTGTACTTTTTTTCTGATACACGCTGTATAGTTCGCTTGGTCGAATCCGATAATTTCTCCTCTATTCGTTATGAAAGTAAAATGGAATATTTAACTATTTCCCATTGTTTAACTGCCCCACACTCAAGTAATCACAAAGACGCAACATTCGCGAGTCAAAAACGAGGTTCGCGCAACGCAAGCAACGTAGCATACCAAATGTTTTGAAAACAATTTTTATACATGTACTCGACGAGGCGACAGCCGAGTTGAAAGGAACAATCCATCTTTCACCGATGGAACATACCATCTTTCACCTTTCATTATTTGTTTTATATAATACCAAAATAGACTAATAGATTTGTATGAGAAGCATTTTGACGGATGCGATTTATCGAAAACACAAAGCCAGAGTGCAATGGAATAAAACGTATAGTACAATTGCACTCGCAAATAGTGCAATGCCAATGGAACGTATTCCATTGCACACTTGGGAAATGGAATTTTCTATTCAATATCATGTGACCATAAACAGCCAATTAAACGATCAGAATTCAATAAGGTATTATATAAAAACGTTATATTTATCCGGACAGTCTTGGGCAGTTCTAGGGCAGTCACGACTCCCGGGCAGTAATTAGTAGGACCGACTCAGTCTCACAGTGCAATCACCTTACCGAAATATACGTGATTGCACTTTCATTATCCTTTCGTAAATTAAGGATAAAATTCACCAACGTTCCACACGCGTCATCCCGTTTGATATTTTTCAATCCTCTCCAAAGCATGTTAACAGTTGTGTTTCGCGTGCCCAGGTATAATAAGAGTTCTTGTGTGTGATCAGCATCACACACACTCCGATTTGCAATGTCGCTCAAAGTGAGTCGAAATTCGTAACCCAACTGTACCCAATTATTACGTACATTAGGGTTCAGTAATTGGCCCAATAAGTCAACGTAACCGCCCGGAAGATCACGTATTAGTTTCTCGCGTTCTGTCAAAAGAAAAAGAGTATTTTATGATAGTGCAACACCACAAAGACAAGACGTTACATCGTAGACAATTATACAAATGTCAAAAGAGAGTATCTATAATTCCATGCCATTTCAACACAGGCATGACACCCACCCTCTTCAAATTTCTTTATATTTCGCAGGGAGTTAACATTGTGTGGGAATAGTTGATAATTGTACTTTCAGTGAACTCTTGAAAATAATTGGTGCTACCATAAACATTTTCCCAATAAAAATGATGTATATTTCGTGTCCTCACTCAGAAACACATAATTAGACTTTTTTCTGTGCCATAACACATTACTGGTTGCAGATATTGCAAGATGAAAGTGCAATATTTGAAATCTCCACATAAAAATACATCCTTATGCAAATTTTGATGGATATACCATGTACGGGTATGAAGTTACAAGTCAGAATGTAAAATGCAGTAGTGGTGAATTTAGCACTGGCCACGCCCACTTTTTTGCTTTTCGGGCCATATTTCGAATTGCGATATCTCAAAACCTATTGCAGCTATGATGCTCAAATTTTGAACTTAAACTATTCCCACACAATATGTTAACTGCCTGCGAAATATAAAGAAATTTGAAGAGGTTGGGTGTCAAATCAGTTTTTTGTGTTGAAATGGCATGGAATTACTCAAGAACTAGATTGAGTTCTGCCACATAACCTACTCGAACTTGACCTCGTAGCTCAGTTGGTCACTGGACTAGCAAACCAAAGGTTGCAGGTTCGATTTCACTGCAGTCAAACAATTTTTCAGCTCGTGAAGATACTCACAGTTCATCAGCAAAAATTAACCCATTAGATTTCACTCGTCAAATGGAGGACACTGATGCTCAATGACAATGGATTAATCAGGCTACTGACTATCTGGCCAGGCCGTGGTATCAAGTGACGAAGTAAATGTACTTCGTTACTGTAGTTGAGTACTATTTTTGAGAAGTTAGCATGTAACAAAGTAAACTTTTTCTGGAGTAATTTTACTTGGAACGAAGTCGTTTTAAGAAGCAACATTTCACTTCGTTATTTTCATTTTGTGGCGAAGTATTTCGTTACTTTCTAAATTTTGTTTAACTTTACGTGATTTATTCCAGATTTATTTCAATTTTGGGATAGGTAATAGGACCTCGATATACATGTGTCTGGGGTCTCAAAGTAGACCATGCCGTGAAATATTGTAATATTAGGTGCACGCATGTAATGTGTGTGCTGTTTTGTGTCTTTTGTATGTCAATCCATTGCAGAACTCCCCACCCCCTACACGCTACGGACAATAGTACTTTTACTTTTTACTTCAAGTATTTTTGAGGATACTTTGTACTTTTTACTTAAGTACAGTATGTTTTGCCTCCAGTACTTTTTACTCTTACTCAAGTCGTTTTATTGTTAATTACTTCTACTTTTACTCGAGTACAAATTCAAAGTAATTTAGGCACCACTGTATCTGGCCATATGTCTAGTTAACCATTTGCATTATATCTAACATACTACTGTGCCTACTGAAAGACAACTTCATTCCATTTACCTTGGTCTGTCAACACTGTAATATCTGGGCATTTGGACTCTAAGAAAAAAGACTTATTTTTAGCAACCTACTGTATGCTAATTCTTTAAGTTCTGTTAAAGTATTGAGATAACTACGAATTCAAATTATTGAATAAGTGAATACATACTAATTGGGAGCAAAAGACTTGAAGAACTTGTTGCCAAGCTTGAAGCATCTGTATGTGTACGTGTATACAGCCTTCGCCTGTATTTGCAGCATACCAAACACACAAGTATGACAATAAGTATAATTACAAACTCCACAATAGATACATAATACCAGATTGGATTACATTCCCAGTCTTTTCCAGTCCCTAAAATGAGGACACATTATAAAACTTATAAATACAATCTTCATTCTTACCATCATAACCATTTTGAGTGGCAATTGGCACCCTAATAATAAATACACACTATTTTGTTTTTCACTCAGTTTAGGGACCGGTCATTATTTATGGAAGGGGGGAGGGAAAAAATAAGGGGGGCCATATGTATAAATAAATGACTAGAAGGGGGGCTATTAATTTTTTCACGAAAATGAGGGGGGGGGTGGCAATTAGATTTGAAGGAATTTGCTTAATAAGCATGGTATCCATTTGGTTGTAATTGTGACTAAATCATGGTTACTGATGTGAAATAGTCTGAATTTATCTTCTGTGTGCTGTATGCAAATCAGTCTTTACTGATTGCAGAGATAAATTGACAATGTATTATTACATCAGTGATCTTGATGTGGTTTGTATTATTACATCAGTGATCTTGATACATTTAAGCAAGGTTAACCCATTAAGCACCAGCGCTCTCCCCTTGACGAGTAAAATCGTCTGGTGTTAGACAGAGTAAAAACGGCTGGCGTTAGACAGAGTAAAATACTAAAGTGGGGTGCATCAGACTGCATTATGCGACTCAATGGGTTAACTAGACGCATGGGCAGATAGGCCAGTTAACCCATTAAGCGCCAGCGCTCTCCCCTTGACGAGTAAAATCGTCTGGCGTTAGACAGAGTAAAATACTCTGGCATTAGACAGAGTAAAATACTAAAGTGGGGTGCATCAGGGTGCAATGCGACTCAATGGGTTAACAGCGAATGTATTATGCAAGCCACATCCGCTGAGGGGAGTCTGTGACGTCATATCAATCAAAGGGGGGTGTATAGACCAATATACATTGTATTTCGTTTCCAAAAGGTGACTTGTGCCGGAGGTATGCCTTGGCAGAATGTCCAGAATTGTCATGGCTATCTCCTTTTGCTGCTAATATTACTGATTGTTACTGTTGTTGCTGCACAGCTGCTATGGCAATACTTCGTGCCATCAAATCTAGTTACAGCCTAATGGACCACAAACGGCACCTGGCTCCAAACACTAATATTAATTCTCTGCCGTTAAACATGGTTTCAATCGCACAGACCAAATGGAATTTTAGAGTTATATATGAAAATACCCCTCTTTTAATTATAATTTTCTGCTAATATATATTTTTGGTCGATATTAATATCTTGTCAGTTCCATATTCTTATTTAATGATGTAATACTACATTTGTAGGTTTTATATATACGTATAATCATGAAAAAATTGTGTGTTTTGTTTACTTTATAATCTTCGGAATTCTGAATAATCTTACCCTGAAAATGCAGGAAATCGCATTTCAGGACTCTAGATTTCAAAAAATTTCCGGATGTCTCGCGCCTTCACCGCTCAAAAATCCCCTCCACTTTTAAAAGGCTGGCGCCGCCACTGGTAGAGCGCACTCAGGGGCGCATTGCGGCTCAATAAACTAGAGACATTGTCAGTTTTTTGGTTAATAATAACCCATAATGCTGCAGAGCTTCCCCACTGATGAGAAAAATCGTAAAGTAAAAAAAATAAGTAGGGCGCACTGCGATTCAATGGGTCAATTGACAAATTACTGGTATTGGCATTAGAGCGACATTAATGAATCAATTAAGTACGGCAGAATTTGGAGCAGCAACAGTTCGACACATTAGTTCAGCAGAACTTATTGTATTATGTGATGTTGGAGCGACATTGATTTATATATGTCACTCATGTTTCTTTTTAACCTACAAAGTCATGCAATATCCCTAAAAGTACTTTGTGATTCCACTCTGTCTAACACGTGGCCATACAATTTTAATTGTCAAAGTGAGTTAGGTTGTGCTGGATTAATCAATGGTTTATTTAACTCTTATAACCCAATTAACCCAAATTTAGAATATACCAACATACCATTGTCTGCTTGGTTTCCATTTGTTAATATGACACTGACTGTCGGTTTTTCCGTGCCTGTGGTAGAAGTGGTAACTTTTGGGGCACAGATAGTATCACGGGTCTTCTCACATGCTTCAAGAACACCATGTTCACATTTTTTGCATTTTCTACAACCACTCGTTGTGTGATAGTAAGTCTAGAAAATTCAGATAAAAACTTTTCACTATTTTTTTAATACTCGCATGATACTGTGACAGCTGGTGATGAGAGAATGAAATTGCTAGGAAGTTGCTGTATGGTTTAAAAAGACTAAACCATTTAGCATTGAAATGGTGGTCAAATATTGCTTAATATTGCTTAACCGATTAAACTGCAGAACTTAACCAATTAAGCTGCAGAGCTTCCCCATTGACTAGTAAAATCATCTGGCGTTAGATAAGTAAAAACAATAAGTAGGGCGCACTGGGGTGCACTGCGGCTCAATTGGTTAATTAAAATTAAGTTGCATTGCACACAATGTCCCCTAGTTTATTATTTTATTCTGTCTAATGCCAGACAATTTTACTCATCAAGGGGAAAGCGCTCCAGCAGGTTACTCAGACTATCTAGCAGCATCAGACCAATCAACCCTATTTTATTACTTTAAGGGGAGAGCATTGCCATTCAATACCAGTGCTCGTGAGTTATGAACATCTTTATAGAACTTATACAGAGTCCACTTTTGTAGAACGAATAATCTTAATTAATTAATATACTAACCTTTTTACATTTGGCACATTCAGTGTTAGAAGAGTGTGTACAGTTTTTCCGGATGACAAAAGGATATTTACACAGCCTACATGTGTTGCATCCACCAAGCGCATGATTTTGATAATATCCTTTAGAACAGATACATCTTGAACAATTGTTTTCTGTGACCAGTACTTGATGATGCTTCAAATTACAATCTGTCACAGTCGCGTTTGGACATAATTGTTGTCCTCCCCAAACCAGATGAATAAAATTGACTGATAATAACTATAGAGAAATAGCAGTTAGCTAGAGAGGTCAATACCGTTAACCAAAACTGTGAAGTTACTGACACAGATAGATATTTTGTTGCCATTTTTTTTAGCTGAGTGCGCATGTTTTGAAGTTCATTTCATGTGACTCAATAATTTGAAAGTCCATGTTATATAACTGGATTTAATATCATGTTCAAGCGATGTATACACTTACCAATGATACAATTCTGCCAATTACACAATAATGAAATAGCGCCATCATACTATATTATACAGATTGAAACAATTGATCGAAATAATTTAAAGTACTCTCAAGTATTTACAAAATTGCTACATTTGATCCGACGCAAAAGTTGCAACTTGATCAGTGAACCACTTGCCACACTGCCAGTCGAAAAAAATGTCCTTCTTTGTTCGGAGTACGGACTTGGTTCGAAGACGACACAAAGAGCGGCTGGAGAAGACCCAAAATTCCATTTTTTCCGGGGGAGGCTGGGACATTGAACTATAAATAAACTTTATTTATAATTATAGTTCAATGGGCTGGGAGTTCAGCATATCCCTTGACCCCTAGAATTCTTAATACTCATAAAATAATATCCTGGCGACGCCACTGCCTCTGTGCAGCTTTGGTAACACCATCGGCTACACAAGCAAAAATCTCACATCTTGTAACACGTTTGTCAAAAAGTTGTGTTCGCATTGCTTGTCACAAGTTGTCAACAAGTTTGGAACAAGCAGTTGACAATTTGTAACAACCTTAAGTTCTTTGTATGTTTGCATGGCGATAAAAATAAAAATAAAAATGTAATGGTTTTGTTTGTGGAAACACCACGTAAATTTATTACTGCAAAGCTTTCGTCCGTAAGCCCGGATCTTCATCAGTGCTAATAATATTGTAACAACCTTGTGGCTTGTTGATATTATCAGGCTTGTTACAAGGTTGTTACCGTTGTTCCAACAAGTCCGATACAGTCATGATTTCGCACTAATAGCAGTATTGTTTATTACAACCTTGTGTCGTCAACCTTGTAACATTCTTGTTTATTATGACTGTATCAGACTTGTTAGAACAACCTTGTGACAAGTCTGATAATATCAACAAGGTTGTTACAAATTGTTAACAGCTTGTTCCAAACTTGTTCCAACAACTGGGAACTAGCAGTGCGAAGACAACTTGTTGACAGCTTGTGAACAGATTTGTAACAACTTGCAGGGGCGCCGTAACTGGAAGGGGCAGGACTAAGGAGGGGCAGCCGCCCCCGTTGCCCTTTACCAGGAGGGCCAAGGGGGGCAAAGGTGCCCTTTCAATTTAAAGGATTGCCTTGGCGAAAAAGCGAATTGTCAGAAATGTTAGTGCAATTCTTTTACGAATTTACTTCAGAAAACGCAAGAAATGCAGTCATCGAGCTTCAAGAATAGCACAATCGCCTGGCGGAGAACCCCCTCACAACCCTATCATCCAATAAATAGAAAACATGATTAGGCGAAGTTCAACTCCCGATGTTTTGCAAACATCTCTTAGTATATATCAATTCAAAAGTGCCCTTTCACGAAAATCTGCCCCCCTTGCCTTCACATCATCCCGGCATCCGTGCTTGTGTCGTCAACCTTGTAACATTCTTGTTTATTATGACTGTATCAGACTTGTTAGAACAACCTTGTGACAAGTCTGATAATATCAACAAGGACAACAAGGTTGTTACAAATTGTTAACAGCTTGTCAGCTTGTTCCAAACTTGTTCCAACAACTGGGAACAAGCAGTGCGAAGACAACTTGTTGACAGCTTGTGAACAGATTTGTAACAACTTTCCTGTATAAAGTGCAGGAAATATTTTGGGAAATACACACGCCGCAAAAATCTCACATCTTGTAGCAAGCCTGCCAACAAGCCGTCAACAAGATGTGAATATTCGCACCGCTTGTCACAAGTTGTCAACAGGTTTGGAACAACTTGTTGACAACTTGTAACAACCTTGTCGAAATTATCAGACTTGTTGCAAGGTTGTTCTGACAAGTCCGTTACATGCTTGATATATAAACAAGATTGTAACAACCTTGTGTTGACAACCTTGTAACACCCTTGTTGTATCATGACTGTGACAAACTTGTTAGCACAGTCTTGTAACAAGGCTGATAATGCATCATGTCTAATCTTGTTTGGGGGGGGGGGGGCCC
>CACRXK020000511.1:38984-78402 GCA_902702795.2 Paramuricea clavata
GGGGCACAGCGTAGTTTGCCCGAACAGGAACCTGAACATAAATATTTCTCCCCAAAATTTGTTGGCGAGCGGGGGGGAGGTAACCAAAAACAATTTTCCGGACATCCCAAATACTTTTTCTACAAGCGTGTGAAAATTTAGCCGGACATATCAGTGAATTTTCCCCAACATCACGTAATTTTCGCAATATCAAAATTTTCCCGAAATTTTTATGTTTTGTCCGAATTTCGCATTGATTTTTGCCCGGCTGCTTCTCCCCCCCCCTGCCCATACGCCTATGTGGATAATGTCATCGTTTGCTTACAAGTTGTTATTTTCTTCCTTTTTTTTTTTCTAAAAACAAGTTGTTATTAGCTTGTTTCAAACTTGTTATGTACAACAAACTGGGACAAGCAGTGCAAACACAACTTGTTGACAGCTTGTGAGTTGTGAACAGATTTGCAACAACTTGTTTGCAGACTTGTTACAAGCTGTGCGTTTTTACGTGTGTATTCCTTGGTAGTTGGTAAATGTAATTGAACAGTTACAGTAAATATAATCCAGCTTATTCCAGATCAGTTTTTGGTACTGACCTGCACACAGGCATAATTTAATCAAAAATTTAAATTTCTCGCCCGCCAAACCCGCGAAATTTAATATTCCAAAAAAATAAACATTTATATATTGTGTTCAATATTTTCGTACAAAAATAATCGATTTAATGGCCGTATTTTAATCCGATCTTTTATCGGAGTTGATACGTTTAAAGAATACGTACTAATCTACCTAAAAACATGAATTTCTCGGACGAATTCAAGCAAAATAACTATCTAAGTCGATTCTCACCAAATGGTCTATACATTGTAAGTATTAATTTCATGTATTAAAATGGTATTCAATTGTTAAATGTATTATTTCGCTTTAATAGTACCCTGTGATTTGATATTGATTTACTGTAAATGTTGAAACAAGGATTTTTTTACATTTACTGCACTGGTATTAACAATACACACACCATCAAAAATATGATAATTTTTGTTGTCAAATACTGAACTACGTACATCCAATCGGAGTATACCATACCTTCAAACACTCATTAATAATTCATAAGCTAATTGGAAAATCATGTCAACTATAATATGTCATGTGCAGTGGCTTTAAACCTGATAAAACACTCCTAATTAGTATTCTTTATATAAAGAATACTAATAAGGCAGTATCTATTGTTGTCGTGTCCTCATTAGTATTTTTTATATAAAGAATACTAATAGGCAGTATATCTATTGAATTTGTAGTCGTGTTTGAAGCCGTTTAATAAACTCGCAGGTCGTGTTTTATTACATCTAAAGCCACTCGCGCTGCGCGCTCGTGTCTTTAAACATAATAAACCACTCCTGCTCGTTTATTAAACAGCTAGTACATAGAATATCGCAAATTAGTTGGGTACAGTACATTAATTGATGTGCCCTACTTTATTATTTTATTCTGTCTAACACCAGATGATTTTACTTGTCAAGGGACGAGTGCTGCCACTATTGATAGCAGAAGCTTGTCTTCTGAAAGGGTAATTACCCTGTTGAAATAAAGGTTTTATTAACATTACAGTACGTACATTACCCTCAATGGGTAAATTAACAACGATGCATTCCCACTTAAAGGGTAATAACAGGATGCATTGTCAGATAGTCTGATTAACCCATTGAGTGGCAGCACTCTCTGCTTGACGAGTCAAATCTTCTGGCATTAGACAAAGTAAAATAATGAAGTACTGGGCACATCAGTGCACATTGTCTCATAAAGGATTAATTTTGTTTCAATTTCCAGGCAAATTGTGTGCAGTACAGGCTGATAGTCAGAGACATAAAAAATCTACAAATTGTTCATCTGTTCACAAACATGGATGCTGTCCAATACATGGAGGTATACATATATGTATTAAGGTTATATGTTGATTTACAGAAGTGCTCATCTACGTTAGGATTTTTGCCATATTACCCCATGATTATCAGGGTGTCAGCCAGCTAGAAGCCCCGGGAAACAATCAGCAATTTAACGCATTAAGCCAGAGCTTCCCCATTGACGGGTAAAATCGTCTGGCGTTAGACAAGTAAAAAAAAAAGTAGGCCGCACTGGCAGCGCATTGGGGGTCAATGAGTTAATGAAATTGCAAAGTCTTGAGACATTCAAGCCCAAGTTAAAATAGAATTAACTTTAGTTATATGATAATCATGATATGATGTATTTGTGTAGTGGTCGCCAGATTCTGGTTATATTCTGTGTGGAATGTACAAAAGAGGTCTAATACAGGTATGGTCCCCTTGATAAATAAAATGCAATGTTCTGCTGCCAAACGTGCAGTTGCACTCAATAATAAAAATAACATGATAGAGTGCGTTTAGTGCTTATAGCAGCTATCAAAGTTAAGTGTTAAAGAGGTCCGGAATTAGGGCAATGTTTCATGGTGGGTTAACATTAGAGATATAAACTCGAACGGTGTGCACCAGCGTAAGTAGTGACAGAAACACCAGGATTGAGAGAGATTCAATTACTTGAATAATACAAGTAGAAATTCAATGTTTCAGTTGAAGGCCTTTGTCGGGCAGTCCTTTGCTCGAAATGCCAAAGTTTTACTTCACCAGTCTGGAAAGTTAACTTTTTGCACGCCGGACATCGATTCAGGCACATATGTAACTGTACGCCAATTTTGGAAATATAAATGTGCAAAAGTTCCAAATACACCTTTTTAGTATAAACTTATTTGGTCCATATTTGTTGAATTTGAACAATTACTAGGTAAGTCTATATGTAAACAAATGTATGCCATTATGTACGCCGAAATTTGTGTTTGTACACCGGACAAGTCCGGCATACACACTTTACATTCCAGTCTGGATTTTTCAGGTAGTTGAATTACTATCAATCTTGCAGTTTGTAACATAATTAGAGACTTCTCAATTACGGATAAAACCGTAAAATAATCTGGCATACTAAATATCTCAAAGTAAAGTGATCAATTAATTAATTATCAATAAATCATATTTCTTGCTGCACTGTTATCTATAAGTTTGGCCAGTAATATTTCTACCTGTGCAGCTATATAGGTTTTGTTACTAAATATTTTTTTGCTATGTTATTAAGGTGTGGTCGTTAAATGATCCTGACTGGAGGTGTAAGATAGATGAAGGCTTGGCAGGGCTTGAATCTGTCAGATGGAGTCCTGACTCCAGACATGTTCTTTCCACAGCAGAATTTCAGGTTATAATCCCCGCGCGAAGCGCTGATAACAGTTTCTGTTGAAAAATCTTTTTTTAACATAGCAATGCAATATAAAATATAAAATATAAAATAATGCAAAATTGTGGAGATTATATAGTTTCACCAAAACATTAGGTATACGCATTGCAATGTGGGCCAAATATTGGCAGTGACGTGACGTAAGGACTTCTAGAGTGAATTGTGGGTCGTCATTAAAGATATACATTCATTCCAGATCAGAATAACTCTGTGGTCCTTGATTGACAAGTCTGTTTCATACTTTGAACATCCTAAACATGCTAACCGAGGTATGTTTGTTAATATGTGCTCTATATATATTTTCTCCTTATTTCATTCATTTCCATACCCTGACATTTTCTACCTTACATACGTAAAAACCCGGGATTAGAATTCGCAAGGTACCAATTTCGCTCAGTCTTAATTTGATTTTGCGCACCCTAGATGTGATATTTTAGCGCAGTTTTGATTTTGCGCACCTTAAAACGGTACAAATCTAGATGTATTACTAAGCCTACGTTACTTCACGCTGTACTGGATAGCTTTTCGTAGCGACGTGAAAAGACTACCTATATGTACCCTTTTAGGAACACTATTTTTAGAGGAATTATTGCAACGGAGAGATGTTAATTGTTTCGCTCAGCTTCTGAAAATTGAACATTCCAAAATGATTTAATTTGTGAAACACAATATAATGATTGATCAATACTTTGATATTATGCATATTCCGCCATATTGTACTATAATTCCGGTGGCAGCTACATGCATATGTTATGAATCAATGTTATCTCTGGATCATGGACGGATTTCGAGGGGAGGTGTGGACCTCCCCTGAGAATTTTTGCACCTCCCCTGAAAAGTCGTGCACCTCCCCCCCCCCCTGGAAAATTAGGTTTACTGATAGTGATAGAAGTGAAAATTTTACATTTCTGGTTGCTTTGGGTCTACACTTCGTAAGAAAATGTTTCTGTAAAATTGAAACAGTGTTAGCCATTCATCTCTGTGCCAACTACCCTTTTAATGCAATGTTTCGAAAGAAACATTGTAGCAATTGTAATGAAGGGCAAAATTGGATGAGTCGCGTACAGTCATAATTAATTAATACACTGATACATATGTACACTACATGCATACGTCACGTCGTTGACTTTGGTCCGTTCTACAGTAAAGCCTGGTTCACATAAAATCGTTAAGCAGTCGCGGACAGTCGCAGACATGTGCCGAATTTTTATTTGAACACAAATGCAGATTCGCACAGACTGTCTGAGACCAGATCGGCGACGAATCGGGAAAGTTGAACTTGATTCAACTTTCCCGATCCGTCGCAGATCGTTCATATAAAAATTCTCTCCATGGGGTTCGTGAGCTAGACCGCTGCACCTCCCCTAAATTTTTTCCCACCTCCCCCACTACTTCCACCAAAATCGGCGGGTCTTGTTCCGGATTAATGTTATTAATGTTATCTCTGGATTAGGTTTGGATTTCTCTAAAGATGGCCGTTATATGGCCCTGGCAGAAAGACGAAACTGTAAAGATTTTATTAGTATATTTGTTTGCGAGGCGTGGAAAATGCTACAGGTTGACATTCATTTATATATAAAAGTTACATAAAACAATTTGACATTAGTTATTATTGACAGGTACGACATTGAATTGAGACCAGAAAAAAGTGTTGGCCAACTTGGGTTGTTATGACAAAGTATTGAAAAAAGTTAATAACGATTATTAAAAAGTGTGTCCTATACGGCAATAAAAATGAAGTTTGTTTTAATTGAAAGAAATTATACATGAAAACCCTTTACAACTTTTCCGTAACTTGATGGCATTCCGCATTCGAAAGATTTGGACCAAAAACAGTAGCAATCCGCTATTTTGGTATGCATGACGTCACAACTGGGGTATAAAGAGGTTTTTTATTCGGCCAACCACATTTTAATGAGTCTGAAACTCGATTTTTTAGGTTTTGAGACAAGCTTAACTTTATTAAATTATAAAGTATCATTATAACCCTTTAAAAGTATATGTGCTCTATGACAAAGTTTAATTGAAAATAAGTATAAAGTTTCATTCAATTAATGTTGCATAGCATTTTGAAGTCCAGACGCAAGATCTCAGTGACATTGCCTGGTCTCCTGATGGCAGAGCATTGTGTGTCTGGGACCACATGGTTTACGTGAGTGAAAATAAAATACTCGATACTCTACTCTAAACAGGTCTACTAAACTAAAGACCAACCCATCACCACAGAACGAAATCTAAACTACATTATGCCAACTTAATTTGTACTAGATAGCTCGTTCTGCACGATAGCTGTATAAACTTCGCTCTTTAACTTGCTTGCAGAATAAAGTATGTTTGTATTCAATGGATGGAAGGTGTATGTCCACCTATGACCCGCCATGTTTTGGTCTTGGTGTCAAGACGGTCACATGGTCACCGACCAGTCAATTTCTGGCGATTGGCAGTTATGATGAAAAAGTGAGCTTAACATCATTTATACTGGATAGATCTAATTTCTAAATTGTTTTTCCAAGAGGTCCTGTAAGGAGCATCGTCCTTGGTCTACAACAAGTCTTAATATGTATACCAAATAGCTCTATTAATTCTAAACTATGCTTCAGTCAGCAAGTCCAGTAAGGAACGTTTTTCATTGGTCAGTGTTGCAACAGGATGAAATTGAACTACATTAACTTTACATGTCTTTCAATTTTCAACTGTTCACTAAGAAATACAGTGTGGACAAGCCTTAAAATATCTTTTACAGGGCCGTCCGACAAAATGTCTGATGACAAAATGTCCGACAAAATGTCCGACAAAATGTCCGACATGTGTATGATAACTTCAGTTCAGTTTGGGTCGGAAATAAGTCTGAATGACGCTAATTAATACCAGCACAATATATTTATTCAGAACTAAATGTTGTGAAGATATTAAATAATTTGTGTCATTCATACTTATTTCCAAGCCAAGATTAACTTGCTAGTGCCAATAATAGCAGTACGACTTCAACAACTTAATTATAAGCCCGTTTTCCACTTCAACATTTCGCTCGCCGCTCCGGCGGTGACATTATTAAAAACAACATTTCCGGTTTATTTTTGTACAATACTCTGGTTCTCCATTATAACATACGAGCCTCTAGTCCTGGACTAGGGTACATTTTGATTTACGTGCGTGGAGAAACCGTCGGACAAAGCTACAGTTCGGTTGGATACCAATTCACTCGGGTCGGACAAACAATAAACCTCAGTTTCACGTAGGTCGGACAGAATGTCCGGTGGTTTCCTCTCTACATCGGACATGGGTCGGACAATGTCCGTGACCGATCGATACTTTAAGGCCTGAGTGTGGATATCATTCCTCGTTGGTCAATGTTCCATGTAACAGGACGAAACTTAAACTAAATTTCGGTATGCTTGATAGCTCTATCAATTATAAACTGTTCTTCCAAGTGGTTCGGTGAGAGACATCGCTCGTTGGCTGATGTTGGTCAATGGTCAGGTCAAACGAAAGTTACTTTATGTATACTGGCTACCCCTATCAGTACCAAACTGTTCTCCCTAGAAATCCAGTGACAGTCATCCATTGTTCATTCAGTGTTATACTTATCACTAATTTTCCCGCATCTTTCCAGTGTCGTGTGTTTAATCATCTCACATGGAAAACAGTCGCAAAACACATGCACCCACAGCTGGTAGAGAAGAGCGATGTGGTAAGTGTATAATCAGTATTTTCCCTCAATTTTTTTCCCTCAATTTATTTAGCAAAATTTCCTGTTGGTTCAGTGTTACTACAGGAGAAAACCCAAACTTAACAAGGACACTCCAGTGGTCCTGTAAGGATCATCTCTTATCGGTCCAGTGTGTAAAAAAGCGAGACCTTTAGAAATCAAGTTATATTGTTGGAATTTGAATGCATAGCTCTATTAGCTAAGGCTGGACCCACGCGCGGGTGCGTAAAACAGGATAGAAGCATGATTTTATGCATGACGATCGAAGATATTTAAAACTTTAATTTGGTTTCGTCCAACATATGAATTATGTGCTGATTATTAGTTCATTAAGCAGAAAGACGAAACTGTAAAGATTTTATTAGTATATTTGTTTGCGAGGCGTGGAAAATGCTACAGGTTGACATTCATTTATATATAAAAGTTGTATAAAACATTTCGACATTAGCTATTATTCACAGGTACGACATTGAATTGAGGCCAGAAAAAAGTGGTCCATCCTCGATTTCGTTCTGCGCAGGCCTACATTCCAATGGTCGGGACCTGACCATTGGAATGTTAGTCTGTATTCATTTACAAGCATAGCGAAGCACAAGAGTGTTAAAAATTCAGTATAACATATATCTAATCATATTTTACAACTGTAGCACTGAGTTCAAAATGTAAACAAAACGTTTGCTTACATTACGGACTTTACAGCATCTTTAAATTTTAATGGCAATATATAGCTTAATGTTTACCCTATAGCCAATGTTTTCAGTTATATTTGTATCATTCCCTGACATCACCGCGAATTCTACGCAATGTAAAGCAGAACTCCAACTTCAGCCACAGAGAAAGAGCACATATACTGTTCAGTTTATATATTAGCCATTGTTGTTTTTTTTGTAGATTGTTTATAAAGAAGTAGAGAAGAAGCCGTCATTTTTGAAAGGAGAAGCTTTGCCCACATATGGCAATTATACAGTCTCTACTAAATGTAAGCTGACTCAAAACATATATTGTTTTGTTTGGCAGTAATTTTTGGAAAAGGATGACCGGATAGAGCATTTTAAGCTATTTTAAATACTATCCAGCTCAATAATACTGTGGTCTTGTTTGTTTCTGCTAGATGAAGTAAAAGAGGCACCGGTTCAAATTCCGCTGGTCAAACCAGATCCTGAGAAGCCCAATCCGAAAATGGGCGTTGGTCACGTGTCATTCAGCAGCAATTGTCGCTTTATGGCCACGAAAAATGGTATGTTTTGCATTTTATATTGTCAACATATATTGCCACTACGATTAGCATTTCCATAGCGCAGATTTACATGTTGATATATGATCATGGATAATAAAATAAATGGATAGGAAACTAGCTGACGTGACCTAATGTTTTCAATGGGATGATGGCGTGGTTGGATGTTCAAACCTAGTTGCAAACCAAATTCTCAAAAACGGCATGTTTAGCAATAATACAGCTAAACATTTTAGTCAAAGAGCAAATAAATATAACTACGCCATTCTACGATGAAATCTCTAAGTATTTCCAGTCAATTTTAGCAAATATTTCAAGCACTAAACAGTGACACTAAACAGTGCCAATTGCGTAGCTAAAAATACAAAACAAAGACGAAAAACATTTACCTTGAATACTTTGTCGTAGCTTAGGCATGTTTTTAAAACAATTAGACCAGCTTATGCTTCAATATTACTCTTTTAAAGCGGAAATATAGCGAAACAACAAAAAAGCCGAGAACTTTGGCAATACGCGTGACGTCACAGATTGCAACTAGGTTTAGACTGTGACGTCAGCTAGAGTCCTATCCATTTATTTTATTATCCATGATATGATCAAATGCGGTTTTCACCAAGTATTACGTTTACCATACAGCGACAACATTACTACATATATCGGCGGCGAATTTGCTTAAATAACTAAAAAAAAAGTTAATAAACCAGTTTTTACAAATATGTGTGCATATAAATAAACTCAATTCCATGTCTGTTTAAAGAAAATTTGACCTAATTTTAACGCAAAAATTAATATTACTAACTTCTAGGCTGTTGCAAACAAATAAATTTCGCGAAGACAAGTTTTCCCGCACTTTTATAATTTTAAACAAAACTGGTAGGAAAAAATGTATTAATGTCCCAAATTCTTTTCATTATTCTGCCATATCGTTTGTCGTATGTTTGAAATTGACAAAACATCTGAAAAGGGTTGAAAAACCATGAAAAAAGCCACAATTCGCAACTGTCCAATAGGTTCCTGTCCAATATCGTAATATATTGAATCGGCACGTGACCCTCTCAACGATCACTGATTGGTTAAGTGCGCGTGAGTCAGGTATAATAATGTTCAATATCGGTTGACAACTGTGAACAATATGTGGGCAGCAAAACATTGTTCAATCCTGTTTTCATCAACTATTGCAACAACCTGATCGTTTTTAGCCGTGTTTAGACTATTTTATCTTTACAACAATTGTGATATTTATTTTCTTAACTGTGTTTATCCTAACCCACCCTGTCGGCTTTTCCTGTGGGAGGAAACTGGAGAACCCGGAGACAACCCACGACTTTCGGCAGAGCGTTGACCGACCTTTTCACATGAGTTCATAGCGAAAATCGAACCCACGTAGGCACGTGTATACTCGAAGTGAAAGGCGCTTCCTCTGATGACTATGGCGATATTATATATAGAATTTACGTGGGGGAAATGCTAATATGTTACCATGCAAGGGAGGTTTATATAACCGTGCTTGCCTAATAAGGCGGACCTCGAGAAGAACCATGTTATAACTTTATATTTGTTTCCTTATGCATATTGAAAACCTTCGTAAGTTTAGAGAGATTTTTGTGCATGTATGTATAGGCCAAATTTAAAAGTATGTTATTTTGATGACTTAGGCTAATTCCTTAATGTCAACATAATCGTTGGCTCGAAAAAGCGTCCCAGTAATTAGCGTAGGTGTTTGAAAACTGCTTGCTGAAGTGTTGTTTTATGATTCAAATTATTTCACTAATTTACTCCGACAAAGGCGACACTTGAAAATAAATTTGGCCATAAAAGTTTTACCGCCCGCGAACTAATTGCAAATTTGTTTCTAGCCTGCCGGGCAGGAAAAATAACCTCATCCTTTTTCGGTAAATTATTTAAATGTTGTAGTATGTATTTTGCTCTTTCTACCCGAGAAAAGCAGTAAATTACAATTAACTTCAGTTATTAATGTGTTTCATTCTGAGTTGCAAGCATGGGGGCTGGTTATATGGGACGAGCCAGTCCGGGTACCCGAGCTGGCTCGCCTAAGCGGGCCGA
Source organism: Paramuricea clavata (assembly GCA_902702795.2). Taxonomy (NCBI): domain Eukaryota; kingdom Metazoa; phylum Cnidaria; class Anthozoa; order Malacalcyonacea; family Plexauridae; genus Paramuricea; species Paramuricea clavata. The sequence continues at coordinate 49,265 of CACRXK020000511.1, forward strand.
GTGTTATTGCTCTGTTCATGCGAATATATTTTTGTAAATACGATTTTCTCGACCAATTTCGATCTTAAAAGGTCTCTGTGAATTATTCTGTGGATTATAACCGTGAAAGTCGCTCGCCAAAGTGCGAATTTCAGATTCATGAGAAATCATATTTATATTATACTATTCATAGCGGTGAGCCCTGTGGTTTGTAAACACGGTGTAAAATTGGTCCCGGCAAAGCGAGCTAGCTTGAGTACCTAATTCCCGTGGCAAAGAAGAGTTCCCAAGAGTGCGCAGTATGAAATGAAATTTGTTTCTCGTGTCTTTTTGCTCAATACTTTGGTTGAAAATGTCGAGTTAACAGCTGCAACAAACATCTTGAGGCTTTTGTTGCCTTGTTTTCATTAATACCGAAGCAATTTCTATTTGTTTAAAGTCATTTAAAGGCGTCCCTAAGAAGTGTGCCCACTTTAAAGCACATTATTGCCGTTTAATGAAAACAGCCACAGGTGGTAACACGAAAGAGGACTAGCACTAGTTGCCAATGGGAAAACATTTCTGTTTAAAATTACTCTATATATCGTAAAATTATTTAATCTTCATCACAAATTTGCTATGTTTTATTTCACTTGACGTATTTACAAAGTTTCAAGTAGTTTTACAAAGAGAACAGCGAGAAATAAGTGATTAAATATGACAAAATGAATTTCTGCATAAATGCTAGTTCCAGACCCCTAATTGCTCGTCGTCTGGTTGACGCGAGCATATAAAAAGTGTCCTACGAGTCATAACAACCATTCAAAAGCAAACCTCGCATTCAGAAACTCAAAGTTAATACATTTTGATCAAAATGGCTATGAAGGAAATCTTTGCGATAGTTTTGGGACTTTGGCTAGTATTCCGATGCGCTCAAGCAGCACCGAGCTATACAAGAGATGTGGAAGATTTTGAAAGTACGATGACCTTTGACCTGGCGAAACGTGTACTGCACGGAGAGAGAGCTTTGCGAAACCTTTTGAAGGAAATTGAAGACGTAAAACGAGCCAGCCCTTGTAAAGCGAATGAATATTATGATGGCATGACCTGCAAATTAAGATCGAAACGTGTGCTGCATGGAGAGAGAGCTTTGCGAAACCTTTTGAAGGAAATTGAAGACGTAAAACGAAGCTCCGTTTGTAGTCAGAATGAAGTGTATAAGAACATGCGCTGCCAACCAATTGGACGAAAATGATTTGTATGAACTGTATTACGCATCGATGCCTTCTTATGATGATTTAACATTTTCTTTTGCCTGTGAACTATGTAGAGTATATACAACTTAGTAAAGAAACACTCGAAACTAGTAGAATTAAATTTATTTGACTCTAATGTGTAAAAACCGTAGTTTTAGTATGCGAAATGTACTTTGCATTTAATTGTTTCAATAAATTTAAATATTAAAGAACTGAATAATTTGTGTATTCTTTTCGCTTTGCGCTTGTGTAAACTTTACTAATATAACATATATACGGATAGCCGGTTTTTATCCAGCTAGGCTATGCGGTGGAGCGGTGGAGATGAGTGGCCTGGGGACGAGAATGGCTCATCAAATGAAACACCATGCATGTGTGCGCAAAATTAGGCTTCTGTTAAAATTAACTTATGAAGAGAACACAAAAGAGACTTGTAATGCCATCCATGCGATCATATAGCGCGCAAAATATGCTAATCAACTTTATATTCAACTTTATTTTTATAAACCATTTAGGAAACAGATTCGCCTAGAATTAAACCCCAACGTCGCAAATATTAACTTTAAATTTCATTTTGCCAGCTAACACTTGTACATGCTTTATTCCGATCTAGAAAGCATTTAAAAATTCCAAACAAAGCATGGAATCAACAAAATTAAGACTTCTGAACCGTTTCCGTAAACACATATCGCGTTCAAGCCTGGCATAGCCTAGCAAAGCGAGCCAGTCCGTACAATGTAAACATAAATTAGCAAATTTGTGCGGGCGTAAGCCAAGTAACTATAATAAATTGGAAATACTGCATGAAACTTCGTAACTAGGCTATATACTTAGTTTTGATGAGTCATTGCCTCAATTTTTAATTTAGTTAACGTGTTTGAGTTGTTATACCATATTGGGAGAGCAGTATTTTACTGATTGTGACTCCTGACCGATCCTGTATAAATAAAGCTTCTATTCTATAAACTTGGCTTCTTCGAAGTATTTTTACGTAATTAAACAAACTGCTCATTAATCATCAATAATATATTTAGGCCTATATATATATATATATATATATACAGTGTGTATTAAAATAATTCGAATCCAAATTTGACAGACTGCTGTTTATAAAATACTAAAGTAAACCATATAATTTTTATATGGCAATAAAGAATAGCCCATTAGGTTTCCGATTATATCGTTCTTTATATCAATAAGATCAAAAATGACCAAGAAATCGTGTGTTAAAACTGGTTGCTCGAAATCAAATTTTTCCGCCGATGGGAATTCGAAGTGAGACGTACAAACAAAAGATAATGCAAATTTAATTAATCAACAAACTGTTATGTGGCAAAATTTACATAAATTCGTGTTCATTTAAAGAGATTTAAGTTCCTATGCCTTCAACATGTTGAACGAGAAGAAATTCGCGTTAAATTTGCATTTTAGTTTTCAGTGATGATTAGCATTTCAAAGCCTTGTGGGACTAACTTTGAAAGAAAAAATGTCCAATTCCCATCGGCGGAAAATTGTGATTTTTATGGACTTTTTTTGTCAAAGCAATACTCCTTCATTTTCCAACTAAATGACGCGTACAGCATGTCATTTGAAAGGTAAATAAATGAACTTAACAATGGTGTAAAAACCAAACGAATTTGTCAAATATATTCTGCGTTATTACACGCCAAATTTGGATTCGAATTATTTTGATACACACTGTAGAGGTCAAAATTGGCAAAAAGTCCATCTCGATCGGTCAGGTGGGATAACGTTTTCATATGGAAACTTTTATCCCACTTGACTGCCAATAAAGCTTGCGTGATGTCTGCTATAAACAATGTTTTTAAGGCAAAATAAAACTAAAGAAATGCGTCTTTAGTCGCTTAATAAGTTTAAACTATTTAGTTATCAGTTAAGAAAGTTTTTAAACAATCCAAATAATTTAAAAATTGGGCAATTAAGCCAACGCGAAAATACTATTGTGATTTGTGTGCTGAAAATACTTTTGTGTGGCTTTCTATATACACGTTGTAAATATTTCATGTCTTATTAGTTCTTTAACGTAGCTGGTAGATTCCTTGAAATCTTGAAAATAGTTTTTATTGCCATATATAGACATAGTAGCTTGTACTGCGTTGAAATCAGCATTTGTTGACGTCTTATAAAATTTAAACTTTTGTAATTCGCTACAGCTACTTCGGAAAACTGTAGCCCGCTACGGCTGATACTGCTACCTCACGACAGGAAATGTATATACTACCATATTTAAAAAATGTAGCGAACTGTTCGCTACTTTGCTATACAACAAAATGTCCTGCTATTCACATTTGTAATTTACATTGATGAGTAGAATGATATCATATGAGATATATTCTTCTAATTTGTAATTTCAAGGGCAAGAAAGCTGGTAAATACGCGGCAACTAACCGTATATTTAGGCATTGTAAGAAACTATAGAAAGCCTTATCAAACTCTGAGGTTCCTGGCGAAGACAAAAATTTGCATATATGGAAATTGCTAAAGAAATTGATCCCTTTTGAAAAGAAACTAATAGAGATTGTTTCTTGAAAACAGTAGTCAACCTCTTCGCCACTGAAAGACATGTGGTTCGTTACAGCTACAATTACTGTTTTAAAATAGTATCCCAAAACTACTCGCTTTCTTTCTAAAATTTTATCTATTTCATATAGAGAGATGTCGGCTGTTCATGAATATAGCCTGCTATGTATATATATATATATATATAGGACATAAATAATTTACAGTGTTTATACGAACAAAAATGAATAAATGCTTTTATGAAGTTTGAACATAAGGCCTTTCATTATTTATTTATTATGTTTACTGCCCAGCATGTCGCTGCATGATGCGGCAAAAAAGTATTCATTTCGTTGTCGCTGTTGAAAAAAGACAGCGGTGAAAGACAAAGCGATTAACACCCATGCAACTATTGACTATTTCTAAATGACTTTCAATTTTGTTGGCCTTCCGAACTGTACTACTGTCCGATAATAATAACGAGTGATTTTAGTCCCACTAACCCAAAAATGAAGATGGCTATAGCTTCAGGATATATGAACCCTGCTGCTTTAAAGAGGATCCTAAAAAATTAAATTTGATTTACTTGTTTGAACAAATTCCAACAAAACAAATTCCTTAGAACCAATTCCTTCTGAGCAATTTATAGACAACACTGCAATATAATATAATATAATATAATATAATATAATATAATATATATTTCTTAATTTACCTGATGAGCGTTGTCATATACGAAACAAATTTGTGGTGAAATAAAGTAACTCAAGTTTGGCTTCTACTCTAATCTTATGTATATAGGCTATGCGCGAGTGTTTTTTGGTTCATGAAATGCTAAAGAGTGCTCGATATATCATATAGATATAGAGCAGATCTAGTGTAGTTTTTACCTCGAAAGTAGTGGCAATACTTATATGGATAGATATTTATGAATGAAAAGGATAGCTTAACAGAATCATTCTGATAAACTGAACCAATTTCTTCATTATCACAAAGAGTAACAAGTTTAACAATTGCATACTCGCATAAATGTGCGCGATATATCCATATAGATAGTTATATCGATAGTTAATTAGCAATTCAACTGATTAACCTTTCATGCGTAAATAATGCTAATTTATCCAACGCAAATTTGATAAATGTGCAACTAGAATTTGCTATTCACAGCTGGCATTCACTGTTAACTTTGATGCGTTGGCCTGCCAAATTGACCTTAAATTACTCAAGAGCCAATGTTGTGGGTGTTTATACTCCCCCCCTCCTGTTTCTAAAGTAAATAAATAATGACAACTCTTTATGAAATTCATCAATTCTGTCCAATGCAAACTTAGTAATATCAAGTTTAAAATAGTTCACTCCTAGAAGTTAAAAGCTACTTCGCTCAAACATAGTCCAAGGTCACCTTTTGGGGTTTATTTTACGAGTTTATAATTAGCGGTTTTAACACACTTTTCGCAAAGTTACTACTTCGTTATGCAAAATCGGTAAAAGAGATTAACATATATTTTAAACGTTCTTCCAAATGAAATAATAAAAAATATATTGCCATATCCTTTTAATGTTTAGGTATTTATTAGCTTTATACAATCTTTTATACATGAACAAACACTAGATATTAAATTTAGGAATATACATATATATATATATACATATATACATATATATATACATATATACATATATATATACATATATATATACATATATACATATATACATACATATACACATACACATACACACACACACACATATACACATACACATACACATACATATATACACATACATATATACACATACATATATACACATACATATATACACATACATATATACACATACATATATACACATACACACACACACACACACACACACACACACACACACACACACATATATATATATATATATATATATATATATATATATATATATATATATATATATATATATATATATATATATATATATCCTCCACATGATTGTGCATTTTTATAACTATCCCATGCTTTTTCATCCGAAATAATCATTGTTTTATCTTCAAACTCTGAGTTTATCCGCCATATAGCGATTTAAACCGTCTCAAGAGACTGTGCAAGTTTACACGGTTGATAGGCAAAATTTAACCTGTGGATAGCCCTAAACAGGCTTGATACAACATGATTTCTTGAGTGTTTAAATTTTATCCAGCAGATAGAGTTAAATGGTGGTTAGCGAGTTAAACGCCTTTGATACAACTGGCCCCTGTTTCAAATGCAAATATCACCGGTGTGACATCACATCGCATAAGGAGTTTCAGGAAAGTATGGTTTTCTTGACGAATATGCATCTAAAAAACTTAAATATTGCTTTGATTATGTATTAATTTCATAACTGGTAATTAACCCTCTGTATTTGTTTGTAAAAATATTTTATCAAGGTGAAATATTGCGTTTTCAAAATGTCATTATGCAGCGATGTGATGTCACACCAGTGACATTTGCATATGAAACAAAGTTGAATATCTTGCAAAGGAAGCAAGTTACCAGAATTCTATAAAAGAAATTATTAAGTCATTTTAAGTGATCTTTACAATGCAATCATAAACATATGGGGTGAAATTTCGTGTTATAGGCACTTCAAATATTGTAGCAACTTGTGACACACAAGTTACATGTAAATGAATATGTTAACTGAAAATGAGCTGTTGCAGAGTTGCTAGGTAACAGGGCTGTAAAATAGTGTAAATGCAGAAAATGAAAATAATGAATAAGACCAGAAAAATTACAATGACTTTTTAAAGTTCAAGATTGGTCACTTTGAAAGATTGGACAGATTGAAACTTGGATAATCATTTTTCTATTTTGTGGAAAGTGTTAGTCCTGCTACACAGGATTGCTAGCTATGCTAATAAAGGCATTACTAGGGGGCACTACCAGGGGATCCATGCTCCCCAGAAAATTAGCTGTTCCAGATTGACTAAAAATGCATTTGCCATACAATATTTGTTACATTATTCTACAGTCTATACATTTACACACTATTGCACTATTACAATGGATGCACTCATAATTGCATTTCTCAGGTTATACCTACAGTACAGGTAACATTCTTTCTATTGATTAGATTTTTTCTTCTGAATTTCTCTTTTTACCTATTAAATTTTTACAATTATCTTTTTTTTCTTTCTTGGGGAATATTTTCTTGGAACTCAAAACATGTTCTGATTTCGTGGTCTGATGTGGACGGTCTAACTAGTTTTCCTTGAGTAAATTTGTTAGCTTGTTCCAACTGTACCGACATAGCTAAGCTCATCGTCCCAATTAAATTTTGTCAGCCAAAGGATTCTTTAACAGGGTCTAGACAATTGAGAATACAACGGCATTGTCATGAACACATATAAATGGAAAATCAATTGTTTGCAGTACCTAAATCATTGTTGAACATATGTAATCTTAAGAAAACGAAAAATTGAGTGCAAGCTTGAGTGGCATTAAAAGCGTATTTATGTGCATGCTTCTTTTATGACGTGTCGGAAACCCACTTAAACAATAAAGTTCCAGACTCTGTTGTTGCAATTGCATCATATAACATATATCAAGTGTCTGGTGCACTCATAGATAATTTTTATAGTGATCATTGTCCATTGAAAGAGAAAAACTATTTCATGTAGACAAGGATTTTACTCATCAATGATCAAAGACAATGCATGGTACTGAAAGATCATCCCAAAAAATGAGTATCAAGCCATTTGCAAACGAATTCAGTATCTTTTCCAGTGAAATCTGCCATGTCATAGTCCACTAATCACCATGATGGAAAACGTCTAAGTTCCCATTCCCGGGCTGAAAATTTTTGGCAATAGCCCCACCCTTGGGATTAGGAAAGCTGGGAAGGCCCGGGGGTGATGGACACTACTGCAATTGATTGATACATAAAACATTCATAATCCTCTCTTGCTTCCATAGTCATTCGGCTAGGTCATGTTTGGTCCAATCTGCTGGGTCTAGCCAATTGTGGAAAAATTTGCACTCGAGTTTTGGTCGGTAAGTTGTGCTTGAGTTTTGGTCAGTCTATGCCAGTAAGCTGTGGTGCTTCCATGATTTCTTTCATTCTCTGGATCACACATTGGCCAATTATAATGCTGTGTTCAATTGCAAACCTGAGCATTTCATGATGCCAGAATATTTGTTTGGTATAAATGAAAGGAGTGGTTGTTCACACAATGTGAAGAAAAAAAGAAGATTGGCTTACATAGTTATAGGTAAAGATCACTACATTTGGCAATGGGGTGGTTCATTCCATAAAATTTATTTGCACTTAAAATCAATGAAGGAATTATTTCCCTGCATTCTTAGTACCACCTTAGCAGTCACTGCAATGCCTGATATGCTAGAAGAAATAAAAGTGGACTTGTTAAGGTCACATTTCATGGTCAGAGGCAGTGTTAACTCATTGCCATCCAGCAAGAATAATGAAGTTCAAACATAAATATCATCCACTGGTCCTTATGCAATAAAATCCATGGGAAAATTAAACTGTAAACTATAATACAATGTTAAAAGGGGAGAAATTACAAGTTAGCAGCACAAACAATTATTATATACATTTAAGCAAATGTGTTAGAAATTTAGAGACTATTACTTACAATAAATGTGCAAATTTATGCATATTTTCAGAACATATGATTTTTAATCTATTTTAAAATAGCCAATAATGATAGACCAGAGTCTGTAAATTATGAATCGCGAGACTTACTGTAATTTTACTTGCCTGTTTACTTGCACGGTAGTTTTACTGCTGTTCTTTACAAAAACAAAATGTTTCCGATAATCACCTTGTAACACTGAAAGTTTACCGTGAGAATTGATGGCAAAATATGGTGGAGGATTTCCAGACATAAACAAATAAATTAGTGAGCAGAAGTGGTCAAGGTTAATAATGAGGTCAAGCAATTAATATATAAACAGATGAATAAATTGATGCAGAAAGATCAATAAATGGTTTAATTTGTATTTGAAAACTAGAAAACAGTTTGTTTCTGTCGGTATTAAAGTCAAATCTAATCTTAATAAAGTTGTATGTGATGTACCACAAAGCTCAGTATTGGGTCCTTTACTTTTCTTATGGACCGTTCATTATTTATTTTCTAGGGTGGGGTGGGAGATTTTATGTCATATACAAAAATCTTGTAGCCCTCCCTTCTTTTGATTATCTCAATGTTGAAATCCCCCCATAATATACTGAAAAAATTTATAACCCTCCCATTGTATAAATGTTGTAATACTGTAAAGAATACAGTACACATTGCTAAGTCAAGAGCCAGAATTATGGTTTCCCTTGCATATTTTTTATTTAAAATTATATTATCTCTATTAGAACAATAACTTCCTATAATACGTTTTTGCAATTTCTTATATAACATGTTCTTAATAATGTATTTACATTCGAGGTATTTATCAGGGTGTGTTAAAATTAACTATGTAAAGTATAACAAACTATTAAAGTGCTTATGTCGGTTTTGAATAGAGAACAGAAAGTTAGTTAACAACTTCTTTTGCAGGTTTTTGGTTTTCTCTTTTTATTTGCGAGATATAGGCATTCAAAGGGGTTTTCTTAGGAAAAAAGTTGCAAATCACGAAAAGTCTGGGACAAGCTTGCTGTGACGTAGCTTAAGGAATAAAATTACGACACGCTTTATGTATTTACTATATTTTCAATATGTCGAGCAGTAGTTCCGATTCGGAAAGCATCCATAGCTTTCAATGCGACTCAGAATATAACTATATTCCTGAGTATATTCCTATATTCCTGGGTATATAATAGAAGATGAGTTAAATGATACTCATAATGAATTTGGTACACTAGAAGCAGCGGATAAAACTAGTTCAGGAGACTATGGTGCTTGTGTTTATGCCGATGAGCCTTTAGTGGGGGAAGAATGGTTTTCACAATATCTCGAAAAATCTGCTGAACAAAAGAGACAAACCGAAATGTTACAAAAAAAGATTAGATGGCCTTGAAGATGTTAAATCATGGTAAATACCTCCATTCTTTATATTTTACAATTTTAACATCAAAATATATGATGAAATTGAAATTATATTTCACAGTATCACATTGACATTGCACATGTCATAACAAATGTTCTCACTCGTATCTTATTTCAAAGGTGCACATGCATCAATGTGTGGTAACACATTTACAAAATCCGCACAAAGCTTGGTGCTGTCAGGAGATGGAATCTTGTGTAAACGTTTTGAAAAAGGGGACTTAGTTATGCAAGACGTTCCTGTACCACCTTGCTTCATCACACTACACCCAGGATTTAGGCCTATTTGTTTGGAGAAATGGTCACTACGAAACTGCACAAGAAAATACAAAACATGCGACCAAAAAAGATATTTACAGCTAGTTCAGAGCAAATGTAAGTGTTGATCCAAAATTGTAGCCCTTACGAAAATTTCCTATAGGAATTCCTATAAGAATTCCGTTAGGAATTCTTATAGGAATTCCTATAGGAAATTCTATGGGATTTTCGGACTTTTCCTATAGGAATTCCTAAAGGAATTCCTAAAGGAATTACTATTAATTTCTATAGGAATTCCTAAAGGAATTACTAAATTCCTGTAGAGATTCCTATAGGAATTCCTTTAAATTCCTAACAATTCCTATAGGAATTCCTATAGAGATTCCCATAGGAATTCCTTTTTAATTCCTGCAAAAATTCCTATGCTATCTATGAAATCTTGTAAGTGACAATATTATTGACTGGTAATAAATATATTTCCTTAAATATTTTATAACAGTAGTAGTAGTAATTGTAATAATTCATAATTGATCCAACAAAGTTAATTAACTATATAATTAATTAAATAGTAAAACCAAATTATTAACTAAATATTAAAATTTAAAAGATACAAATTAGAATATAGTAAATACACAAAGCTGAGCACTATCTACAGGCCTCTGTACAAATATTACATACCTCCAATTGAAATTGAGTACTATACACTGAGCAATAATTATGAGTTTGTTTCATGATTTAGATTTTATTACTGAATCTTTATGTTTATGTTGCTCCACCAGGCATAGAATATAAAGCTTCAGTACTAAATATTAAAGTTGATACAAACATGTAATTATTGCACAGTGCAGAATGACTGGGCTTAATATGTGTGTTCATGATGCTCTCTGTCATTAATGTACATGCATCGTTTAAAAATAAAAACTTCCTTCAATACTTATAAGTTTGAAGCATTCTACAGTTTTTGAAGTTTGCAGCACTTTACAACATTGCTCATCTTTGTTGACATATGTTGTCTGATTGACTTCTCCATGCAATCAAACTTTTGTGATGCATAACCTGAAAACAGTGAAAGACAACATGTTAGACAAATACCAGTTAACATACTTCATTGCGAGGCTATAATCAATATAGGAAATAACATGGTTCAAGAAGAATTAATTTTATAATTGCGAGGCAATATACAGTCGTGCAAATAGAAGCGTTCCGAAAAATGTTGATCAATTCACTTCCTAACTTCGAGGAGTTCCTCTCAACAATTCCTCAACAATTTGATAAGTTCGTTAAAAAGTTCCTAACTTCCTGTTTCATTGACCAATCAGATTTTATATTTTATTTTTGAGCAATCTGATTGGTCAATGAAACAGGAAGTTAGGAACTTTTTAACGAACTTATCAAATTGTTGAGGAATTTTTCAGAGGAACTCCTCGAAGTTAGGAAATGAATTGATCAACATTTTTCGGAACGCTTCTATTGGCACGACTGTAAGAATCCAAACACAATTTAATTTGGTCTAATTGAACTAGACTTTAACTTTCAAGTATTTTCAATGTTCACTTTCTAAGTGAGCATAGTAACATAGAGTTATTTTCAATTACTTACTACATATACTTTCAATTTTTGCAACATCCAGTTGTGGCTTTGCATCTCTTTCTTTGTGAGCATTTGATTGGCGACCAGTAACCGAATGAGTACGTAATATTTCTCTTGACCAGAGCATTGGCATCAATGCATATACGAAGTCCTTCGCTGTATGCTTTTCCTGTAAAATTTTCTTCTGGTTTCTTGAGATTTGAACACCAGGGCATAGCATTACAACCTTAAAAAAATCAAGAATACAGTTCTGAATTATAACTATTACAGTATATAAAAAATAAGTAAAAAATCTCAATGGCAGCCATACTGTAGCTTAAACTCCCTCAGTTAGCAAGGCTACAGTATCTGTCACTACTGTATGTTGCAGGCCTCATTAACATTTTTTTGTGCCTGCGAGCGAAATTCAAAATGTGCCTGCAAAGACACATCTTATTTAGATTTTGTGACCTAAATATTGTTAAAATGTCAGCAAGGTGCCTGTGAGCAGTGCTCGCACATTCCAATGATGCCTGGTATGCCCTTTTAAAGTTTTTTTCACTCATTGACATTGCCTGCCAATATCATAGTACAAGTACAACATCTTGAGACTCAATATTTAAGTAAAAACAAGACAAGAATTTGATACTTCAAATTCATTTCCAACTGAAATAAATTCTAAATATCATTGTATCAATGTTTTGTCTTGTTGTACTCAAATATTGAGTCTCAAGATCTCAGTCTCTTGATGGGAATTTGCATTACAATGTATTTCCTAAACTTATCAGTCACACTCTTCAATGACATTCTAGTTGACTGCAGAAATCCATACCTCGAGTAATGGATTACATATAACTCACCTTTTCTGGGTCACTGACAGAGCTTGAATTTGATGCTGTTGATGTGTCAGAGTTGACTATGTTGTCAATGGGTGACAAAGGACATCTCTCTGATTTCTTGCCCTCAAAGCTTTTGTTTTTTGGTGTAGACACTAGTTTTGTGCTTCCATCACATCGGGCCAACTTATTTAGATGTCGAACAGAATCCTTTAATTCCAGGACAACATCTTGCAAGTTTTGCACATCTGTATGAGAGAGGAAGCAATTAGGATGATGCAGATCTTAATTTATCTCAATGTCATGGCCATGTTCACTAACATTATACCTCTCAAATCTCTAATTTCCTTTTTTAATGCTTTGATTTCATTGTCTTTTTCCAGAAGCTGTCTCTTCATTTTTCTGACATCTTCAGAATCTTCTTCAGACTCCTCATCAGAGCTTCCAGAAAAGTAAACCTTAATAAAAACAAATTTTGAATGTTTAATAAGAACAATAATTAGTCTTGGTCACACTTTTGGTAGTATATGTTTGTCCCTGATTATTGAAAGTCTGAAATTTTTGTTCTTTCCTGCAGCCAAAACTTTGTAATCAAATAATGAAATGTTACTTGTTTTATCTGTAATTACTGAAATTAGTCATCATGTTCATACATACTTGTGGATATGACAGTTTTTCTTTTGCAATTTTATCCTTCAACTGCTGAATATATGATTCTGAAACTGAGGAATTTGATGGTGTCTTTGTCTTGATTTTCTTAGAAGGCTATTAGACAACATACAATAAAAATGCAAATAAGATTATATAATACAACTACAATTAGCATGATTATTCATTATACTCTTTTCCTGCTTTCTTATTGGCTAAAAGCCCACACATTTATCGATATCTGTACATAGGTGTCTCTGTGCCTGTGGCATTTTTCAGCAGAGAGTGTTTCTGCTGGAAAATAGTGGGGGCACACACATATATTGATAAATAGTTGATGGAGCCTGAAAGATTACAGCATTATTTCATACAAATTACAAATATATAAAATTTCCAAATTTTTAGCATTTGGCTAAACAGTATCGATATCGATGATTATTCAGACGGATCAGACCTAATGGTTAATGTTATCAGCCTGAGCCACAGAATAAAGATCAGTATCAGAAGGGCCACTCAGCGGTGCAACGTGTCACCATTTTTCTATGCAAAAATATGCAATTGACTGGCCAGGAAGATGGCGGCCAGCCAATACAGCGCGTTTATTGGCCAGAAAATGTAATCGACTGGCTAGGAAGATGGCGGCCAGGGTTATAATTATATTGCAATGAATAATCATCGATATCCTATTCAGCCTCATTCAATAATTGCTGAACACTCTCAAGTTTAAACTTAAAGTTTGGAAAAGTCATTGAAACATACCTGGGCAATCACTTGTTGTTCTTCATCCTCAACATCACTATGATAACGTTCATTCTTTTTGCTTGTCCTCTTTCCTCTACCTCTTGACGGTGTTGTGGTACTTCCAGTTTCCATAAATGTTATCATCAATCCACGAATTGATTCATATTTGTCTATAAATAGTTTTAGATTGCATTAAAAGAACTAAATTTTAGTCCTGGGCTTACATAATGTAGGAGGGAGGACTTATAGTGTTTCAAATTTTCGATTTTGAATATAAACATATATTTTTTAAAATCGATACTAGGCGTAAAAAAATACCTGTGGTTCCAGTTTTATATCGTGAAAAAATTAGGGTCGGTAGGTCGGAAATAATTTTTTTGGGATATTTTTTTCATGGTTTTGGCGGTCCCAACATCAATATTAACTAAGATGCGTATTTCCTATGGACGAATTTAGGCAATTTGGTTCAATAATTAGTGTGACAACAGATGCTATTTTGGCACGCTGTATGAGCAGCCTGCAACCACCTGGAGAAAATAGGGTCGCACAGTCAATCGTGTTGAAAAAATAATAGGGTCGGCAGAAAAAAATAGGGTCGGTCTGGAACCGGAACCACGGGTATTTTCTTTATGCCCTATCAATTGTACTAAATGACAAGAGCCTGCTATGTCAGCTATCTTGCCAAGCAAACTAGCCTGGCTTCCATTTGAATTTCTTAAATATAAACACTCTCAACAACTGCAGTACAGATATAGATCTTTTAATTGTTGAAGATGATGCAAGCCAATAAATAAACTTTTCAACATTTCGAGTGAAGACACTTTTTCGTGGAATATTAGCAGAAAAATACAAATAAACAAGCTGATTTTATAGTGAAGCTACAAAGGCAGTCATCTGAAAATAAATAAACCTAGCCTGCGCAGCGGCTCTCAGGGAAAGTAGAAGCCGCTACGCAGGCTAAAATAAACCAATCAAATAGAGTTAACCAAGGGCCAAGGCAAAATTAAGACTTAACCCGCACACAGGTGTAAAGCCAATTTTAAGGTTGAATGCCTGTACACGAGCAATGACAACAACACACTATACATTATTGTCTAGTGTCTACTAAATTCTCCATGATAAAGCACCTTGCTCAAAATTTCTAGAAGTCTTCTTTACCTTTTATTAGTTTTATAGACTTGCATGATTTTTAACAACCGAAAGCTTCCATGTAAGCAACCCTTTAGTTTAGCTTTTTTATTTATGATGCATACAAATTCCCTTTAGAGTTTTTATTGGGTTAGCACTATTTTCCATCCAGCAAACCATCCTAGCAATTTTCTAAATTTGTTTCTTTTTGGATTTTTGTTATTAATTGGGTTAAGATTTAACAGTTAGGGGTTAGAGTAGGGTTTGGGTTAGTTACATATGAGTACATAGCCATATAGCACCTCTTCCGAAAATGACGTCAGGTCAGTTTGGTGGATGGAAAATTGTGCCAACCGCCAAGCACATGGTGTGGCATGCTGATGTCAAATACGTTTCACTACAGTATTAATTTCATCACTTTCTTACTGCCTGTTCTAGTACTGTAAAGACATTTGTTTCCAGAAATATACACAGAATTTTCTAAAGAAACATCCTATTAACCTTGATCTAATTTGAAGTCATTAACCAAATATTAATTTGTATGAAAATTGCTTAACTTTTAAACATTATAAATTAATAAGTGATCACAAGACATCGTGTAATGTATTTCTCGTGTAGCCGAGTAAGGATTGAATGCCCAAAATAACCTTTAATCTACAAATATGTGTAATAACGACTATTTCTAAAAAGAACTCCTCGCCCTCTCAACTCTCTCTCGAGACTCCCTTGCGCATGCGTCTATATCCAGTACTTCATATAATCAATATATAACACATCGTCTGACAGTCACATTTAAAATACAAACAAACGTAATATCAATTATATAACTTACCACTGAATTTCAAAACTCTGGCAGCGTAAGTTTTAGTTTCGCATTCTGAATCAAGTGGATATTTTCCGCTTCTGTTGGACCATTTCGAGTAGCCTTTCGCGGCCTTCGGCCAGCGCACCAATATTTCCTTGTCTGTATTCCAATCTTTGGTGTTGAAGCAAGACTCGTCTTGATCAATTATCCAGCTACTTTCACCAACAGCACAGCTGTTGTCTTCACAGAACACGAATAGTGCAAACTTCATTGTATTTTGGTTAAATTTGCAACAAATATAATAGTAATTTCGAGCAAAAGAGGTCAAGCAAACGTAGCCGATGAACCGATGTCTCAAAAAGGACGCTGAAGTATCGTATGACGATACAAGTCAACCCAGTGAACTGAGTCAACCTCGTCCCCAGGGCCGATTTTGTGCTCGCAGGGTTGAAATTCAATCAATGGATAATGACTCGCAGCCTCTGATTGGCCGTCTATAGAACGTTGCAATCGAAGCAACCAATCAAAATACCTGCTCCGACATTGTCACAATTTATATTAACCGAAGGCCGAAGCATTGAATATTTACTACAAACAAGTTGTGTGTTGTGAACTTGCGATAGGGAATTGAAACATTGTGATCCTATGTGCTTCTTAACTAAAAAAAATGCCTCTCAGGGGACCATATAAACAGTACGAGGTAGATACAAGAATCGCTGTTCCGAAATCTACCGTGTATGACAGACGTAAGCGTCACTTTGCGGAAATTGACAGTGATACTGATAGCGAAGCTGATCAACATGATGTCGACAGGGAACATGATGATGCAACACTTAATAGAACAGTTGCAAGTGGCCACGAAAGATCAGATGAAAGCGATGCAGAGGTGAGTTTAATTCATTTTTCAAAATAAGACATCGAAGACTAGTTCAGGATCTTCTTAACTAATGTGTAATCTACTATCATAAGATTTTCTGTGCAAATATGCATGTGCATGAGGTTTATTAATTCACCACAATAAAAGATGGCGGATGTCGATTTTACCACAATGTTTTAAACGTTTTTCTGTCCTTATTATTATGCATGCTCACACCACTCTAGCAAATAGGGTCATACTAATAGGCAATTCTAGGGGGCTTGCAGGGGACAATGGGAAGTAAGGTATCACAATGCTGTCTTTGCTGAAAAAATAAAAATGATGGCTGTGTAAACACGGAGTGATAGCTTATACTTGTAAATATTGAAATATTTCGGCTATTTCGGTAGTTTTTATTGAAATTTTTCAGCATAATCAGCAATATACCTTACTTCCCATCATCCCCTGCAGGCATAAACTAAAAGCTGGAATTACCTATTACCAACAACTACCGTCAACAACCGACAATTACCGACAACAAGCACACAATTACCGACAACAAGCTGACAATTACCGACAACAAGGCGAATGAGCTGACAATTACCAACAACAAGGCGAACAAGCTGAAAAATACCGACAACAAGCGAATACCCAAAATATATAAATTCGACAGATTTTGTCAAAACATTGTTAAGTTAAAACATTTCGCGATTAAAGATGATGGATTCGCGTAGGCAGACAGTAATTATATTTTCATTGTTTGACATCAATAAAATCATAAACAATAGGATTAACAAAACATCCTGCTCAAGGATAAATGTATTCATAATAGAATTCCAATCATGCAAACTATCTAAAAACTGCATAGTATGCTGATGAGTCATCGATACCAAATAAAAGTACAGATAGGAAACTAAATTTCAAGTAGAAAATCAGTATTAACTACCCTATTATCTATAATTATATAACTACCAACTTCTATAAAGTGTGTATGTGCATACCGTATAATGTGTCTAAAATGTTTAATAGTAACAAACAGAAACAAGCTATAAATTATTTACATCAATTCATGTATGTATTTGGGTTTCTTCAAAAACAGTCATGCATTCATACAAATAACTATAAGAATACAATGAAAGTATGTATTTGCTTGTTGTCGGTATTTTTCAGCTTGTTGTCGGCAATTGTCAGCTTGTTGTCGGCAATTGTCAGCTTGTTATCGGTAATTGTCTACTTGTTGTCAGTAATTGTCGGTTGTTGTCGGTAATTAGTATGACCGGGCAAATATAGTTGATATTTTGACTGAATCTTGATTAATATTGCTGGGCTCATGTAAGTGCAACAACTGGGCCAGTCCATAGCCTGGCTTTCCAGGCTGATATTGTGTTGTATGCATGTCTAAAAATATTTAGGAAAAATAATCTGATGCCACTGATAAAAGTAATGTATGTCTCTTGCAACTAAGGATGAATGGTCACAGATAAAACATTGTCTATTCTCATGACATTAAGTACTCCATGTTTTTACCAAGAAAGTTCTATGTTTGCATGTGATGATAATTTGATGGTTTCAATTCACTCAGCCAATCAGCTTGGAGTTGGTTGAACATGATTGGCTGATTAATTAATAAAACCTGTCAAGTGCTCTTGACAAACATTGAAGATTGTCACACAAATAGGCAATGTTTTTATCAGTCAAGTGACGATAATATTTTGTCAAGTAAACACAAATTTCATTTCCCTGCTGGAATGTATGTGTGGGAAATGTATGTGTGTATGCTGAAATTTTACAACTGACATGATTTGATCAAGAATCCCCACTAATGCCTTTTGTCCAATTTTGCTAGGACACGTACAATATCCCCAATTATGTATCTGACCCAGAAAGCCAGGATGATTTGGATGTGAATAATGGAGATGAGAGTGAAGAAGAAGCAGATTTTCTGAATGCTGCTGGAATCCATCAAAATCCAGGTATGCACTGTGTAAACCTTGATTCAAGACTTATATGTACGTAAATGCAGCAACAAAGAGCGCTTAACGTTGCAGTCGAGCGTGGAATTGAGTATGGTCATCATTCATTGTTTACAGTAGGTTCTCAGCATGTTCTGGTGAGCATGGCGGTCAGTGGTACCCATAATGATACAACATTAACCCTCCAGGTATTCAAAAACAGCGTTGACACTCCAGGGAAGTTCATATTGAACCTCCTCCACTCATCGAGTGTGATTGAGCTTTAGAATACAGGCAATAGTTTTGAAAACTAGCCAAAACTTCTGAAACCCAGTTACTTTGAATCTTCTACTGATAACATGTTCCAAGCCCATTCATGTTAGCTTGTGAATGTCAAGATGGCAAGCATAGTTGGCAGTTTTGACTGCTTCAGCCTGTAAGGATTTTATTTGGAGGCAAGGGCAACTTTAACCAATTAATATATCCAAGTCATTTTTTCCCTAATGTGAGTAATATTGTCTGGCATTAGTGGGAATACATTTTAAAGTACTGTTATTCAGTTGGGCTCATGGGAACGTGTTAAAGGGTTAAAAGTATGCAATGGCAGATAATATTAATTGTTAACCCAGTAACATCCAACACTCTTCCCTTGCATGATGAGTAAAATATCTGATTAGCCATTGTTCACAGGCAACAGTAGCAATATGTTGCAAAACATGGCGTAAACAGATGTGTTTTGAGAGCATGCCACTGTATGTACGGTACAGTATCCTGTACATCCTATGCTACAAGTATAAAGTTTCTAAATATAGATTTTTACATAATTTTTCTTCAATGCATACATTTACTTTTTAACAGAATGGCAATAGAGACAACCCTATATATGAAGGAGCACACATCACCATAGCTCAATGTCTTCTTCTTATCCTGTGCTTTGTGGTTCGACATTGTTTAACAAAAGAAGCCTTGAAAGATCTGCTGATCCTGTTAAATCTTCTCCTTCCTCACTCTGTGCCTGCTACACAGTATAAGTTCTTCAAAGCATTTGAAAATGTAAATTTTCAGGTAAAATAGTTTTTGTAAACATGATTTCCAAATAATTAGACTGCTTTTGCTTTAATGCAATTGGCTTGATTCGTCTCAATTGGTCTTGTCAGCAAGTTGCAAATGTATATGCCAAAAAAGTTTGGTAAAATTGAGAAACTACTGAAATTTGAATATTGGACCTTCCGAAATTTTTCTGTGCTGGAACTGTCATTTCTTCAGTTCCAGGATTGGTATCTTTTATATAGTACAAAACATAATCCGAAGGTTTTTCTACAAAGACAACATTCCGAATCTTTCGAAATCTAATGTAGTTTACGAAGTGACATGTCCTGGCTATTCCGCAACATATATTGGGAAAACAGAATTAAGACGTTTACAGACACGGCTTGTTGAACATACCAATCCGACCAAAAGTGCTATTGGACAACATTTTCACAACTGCGAACATGTGGAATACATTGTAAACCTACACTTTGCTTTTGACAAACTTAACAACCCAACTGACGCTGACAATAACGTTTCCACTTTTATTACCAACTTAATAATTGACAACTGTCGAATTATTCACACTATTCATTCCCGCACATCTAATTTTCTCTTGTTGCTTGAAGCTCTATATATCAAGTACCATTCACCCAGTTTAAACACTGGACTCAAGGCCAGCAAAGAACTTAAGCTTTTTTCTTAATCTATACACCCACATTTCATCACACTTACATCTCACTGCACCTGTCGTATTGGTTCTGATTGAGACTTTATGTCATCATGCCTTGCCAACTTGTATATAAGACCATGTATATGTTGTAACTGTAGTTAGTCTGATGATTTTGTAATAAAATCGAAATATTACTCACTCACTTTCTTGTTTGACTCATATTTTGGGTTTCAAGATGCTTATCTTCTGATTATGTTTTGTACTATATTTTTTGAAATTGTCGGCTGGTATAGGTATCTGCGTAATGTGTCGGTTGGTATTGGTATCTTTTAGATGAGGATTTTCTTTTAAATGTCATTAAATTTCTTTCTTTAGACACACTATTATTGCCCATCATGCCTTTTTTACCTGGGTAAAGACATAACCGAAGGCGAATGTGAATCATGCTGCCAACGTTTTCATGTTGACAAATGTGAAGAAGATGGGAATTACTTTTTGTATTTGCCATTGAAAGACCAGATCAAAGATTTGTTTTCCGATGAAAAGATACAGAAGTATTTGACAAACCATGATCTTAACAGAGTCGGAGCAACTGACAACATTTCAGATGTAACATCCTCCAAGTTGTATCACCAACTGGTTGAACAGCATAACCTCTCGGGCAAAGATTTAACTTTGACGTGGAACACTGATGGCATTCCAGTTTTTAAATCATCCCGCTATTCAATTTGGCCAATACAGAGCTCAGTAAATGAACTACCGCCACATCTACGAGGAAAGCACATCTTATTAAATGGTCTCTGGTTTGGTAACAGAAAGCCTGCGATGAACACGTTCTTGAAGCCATTTATAGAAGAGTGTACACATCTTGAGAACAATGGCCTAACCATTAAAGATGAATCCCAGCCAAGAAAGATATTTGCGATGGTTCTTTCTGCTGATTCTCCAGCAAGAGCAATTGTAAAGAACTGCAAGCAGTTCAATGGAAAACATGGTTGTGATTGGTGTGAATCTCCTGGTGAGATGATTGATGGTGGTGCTCCAACTCGCTACTACCCTTACAGAGGTCCTCCAACCATGCGCACTGCAGCAAAGCAAGCACAGTATGCCCTTAAATCCAATCGCAAAAATGAAGTTGTGAAGGGTGTTAAAGGGCCATCGGTAATTGGAATTCTTCCAACATTTGATCCCGTTAGAGGTGTTGCTGTCGATTACATGCACTGTGTCTGCCTAGGTGTCATCCGACAGTTGGTGAACTTGTGGATGGACAGCAAACAAAATGGCAAGCCTTCCTACATTGGTCAAATGGAACGAGAAATCAGCAACCGATTATGTGCAATCAATGTCCCTAGCGAAATCAGCCGTGCACCAAGGTCATTTACTGATCGACGTTACTGGAAAGCATCCGAGTGGCGAACTTTCATTTTTTGTTGTCTGATTGTTTTCCAGGGCATCCTACCTCCAGTATATCTCAAGCATCTATTTTTGTTTGTATATGGAGTGTATTGCCTTGGTGATTCAATCGATGACAGCACCATAGATTCTGCCAAAGTTTGTTTGACAAAATTTGTCATTCAAGTTGAAGAATTGTATGGATTGAAACACTGTTCATTCAATGTGCATCAGTTGGTTCATCTTGCTCAGTCAGTGAGAGATTGTGGTCCACTATGGGCATCTTCCGCCTTCACCTTCGAGTCCAACAACCACTTCCTAAACAAGATGTTTCATGGAACACAATACGTTCCTAAACAGATTGTAGAATCCTTCATCAGAAACAGGAAGATTGCACAGTTGTCGAAAGCATGCATTAATGAGGAAACTAGTCCATTGGTTGCCAGTTTGTATACGAAGTTAAGGGGTGGCAAATCAGCTGGAAACGAGGAAGTTCTTGCAGATGGAGTTCGTGGTCTTGGTAAGGAAAGGACGGCAGAACTTACTGCTTCCCAAGTTCTTGCAATTGAACAACTGTTAGATATTAGGCTTAGTAACCAGTGTGGATTTATGTATGCTAGGTTTGTTGTGTATAATAGCTTGTACTCAAGTGTGAATTATGTTCATGCAAAAAAGCACGTCAATCACAGTGTGTCATTTCAGCATGACCGATTTATGTATGGCATAATTATAGGTCTTTTATCCATTAAGCCAGAGTGCTTGTGCAATGTAGCTTTGTTGCAATACTGTAACTGTAAATCGTACCAAGTGGTACTAGTCCAGCCGATGACAGTAAAGGCTAGGCCATTATTTCGAGATAATGACTTTAATACGAACAGCTTTTTCTTGGTAGAGGTGGAACAAACTGGAATGCAGATAGCAATTCACCCAAGTCAGATTAGAAAAAAGTGTATTTCGCTAACTCTAGAAGGTAAAGAGTATTTTTGCCCACTTCCTGTCAAAATAACTGATAATTAAACAACTAAGTAATAATAAGTATGTACATAGCTCTATATTAAATAAACTTATTATATATTAAATCGATTACAAAATTCGATAGAAAGATGGAGTGTTCCCAATTTGTGTGCTAAATTGTCTAAATGGAGTGTGCCCGATTAATGTGCCCATGCAATTAAAATCTTTGGTATAATTACATTGGTAAGTAATGAAAATTCTCCACACTGATTGCTTAGCCATCAGGTTATTATAACGTGATAATCACATTAAAAATTTTTTAAAAAGGCGGCAAACCATTTTGTAAACAAGAAAGCGACGAAGTAATGTGCATTTTATTACTTTTTTCCACATCATCACCTATGAATTTATGCTAAAACAATTATTCATTTCAGGCTCAGACTACTACTTAACCTGCAATCAGATCTATAAATAAATAAATCGGCCTAATACAAACCTTAACAAAAGTCCGTGCCGTACAACCGCATTTCGGTTGTAAATCTGATTGGTCTCAATCTTGTAGGTTAGGTGCTGGGCATAAGAACGGGCATACCCTGGGTATGAGATTGTATTGGTCTATGAGACAAGATTTTTAAATCTGTCATTTGATTGGTTGGTGCTAATTAGATTATACTATTGTTGTTGATATATTTTATAGTGACCACAACTATAATTAGATTGTTGTTGTCGTTGTGCGAAGTTTAAATTTCTTCTGCGACATTTTGAGTAGTAATATAGAGGCCGTTCGACCCAGATTTTTGTGGTGGAGTGTGGTGGAGGGAGGATGCGTAATGACGTCACTCATTAACAGACGTCATAATTATATGCAATGACGTCACGCGGGCGAGCTTAAATGGAAAGTTTAAACAATTCCTATAGATAGGGATTTTAAATCCAATAGGAATTCTTATAGGAACTTCAAATCCCTATAGCTATAGGAATTCCAATCGAAATTTAAGTATAGAAGTTAACAGTAAAAACTTCCTGTAGGAGTTTTTAGTTTTAATTCTTATAGAAAATTGATATTTATAAAGGAATTCCCATAGAAAGTTGAAATTCCTATAATTTGTTTAAAATATTCTATACGAATTTTGTTCGTATATATACTATATAGGATTTTCATAGGAATTCCAATAGAGAGGTTAACGGTTCCTATAGATAGGAATTTTAGCTATAGCAATTGCTATAGGAACTTGAAATTCCTATATAGGTATTCCAATAGAAAGTTTAAACTATTCCTATAGGAATTTTAATTCCTATAGGAATTTTTAATTCCTACAGGAATTCCTATAGGAACCTAAAATTCCTATAGGAATTCCAGTAGAAAGTTTAAACTATTCCTATAGGAATTTTAGTTCCTATAGGAATTCCTATAGGAATTTGAAATTCCTATAGGAATTCCTATAGGAATTCCTATAGGAAATTTTCGTAAGGGTACTTGGGTGGAGAAAGAAGACCCTTACCAGCATGCTCATATAATGCAATCAGGGCTCAATTTAATGATGAACAGGAAAAATTTAGAGGCTTTGAATACAACAAGACCATGTAATATCTTTCATAGATAAAAAAAAATTATGGTTGTTCAATTGCTGGGTAATTAAAATATTATAACTGCAAATTAGTTATTCCAACTTGGGGACCAGTCATTAATAATGGGGAGAGCAGTGGTTGAAAAAGGGGAGTTTAAATATTTTTAGCCTTAGGGGCATCCTCAAAACTAAAATATGTCAAGAATTACTACGAGACAGAATAAAATAACAACAGGACAACAGAATATTATAATTGCAAATTAGTTGGAGTTCAGTTCTAAATTTCATTTGCTTTCTGTCCTCTCTTTTTTCAATACCTCAGCCCTAGGTTGTTTCTCTAACATTGAGTTCATTGGTGGCGGTGACATTTTTTCAGGTCCAATATCATATTATATAGATCCAATAGAATATTCTATTACACATTCATATGAAATATCCAATAACATATTCTATAGAATAATTTATAATGAACTTTAATATGATATTCTGTAGAATGTTTTATAGAATGCAAACTTCATGTAATAAACCAGTTTATTTTATTATAATACATTACTATATTTTTATTATAGTTAATTTATAATATAACATTGATAGTATGCAAGCGTTGATTGGCTCAGAACTGTGTGTATAGATCGAAAGACAGAATATTTTCCGCCAAAAGTTATTAATTAAAATAAACAATTTTAATTAGCACTTTTACACATTTTTGCCTGTTAATATTTAAATAGTTGTTGCAAGGCCGGCGAGAGGGGGGGGGGGGCAAAATACCCAGGACCCGGAGTACTCAGAGGGGCCCAGAAATCTCAGTAAAATGTTCGTATTGTTTATCATCGCTTTATGTTTGTCCGAAATGAAATACGCCTACTTCGTAAAACGTACCAGATAGCTGAACATCGTTCACATTGTGTTTTTATCAGTTATGTGGTGATTTCTT
Source organism: Paramuricea clavata (assembly GCA_902702795.2). Lineage (NCBI taxonomy): Eukaryota > Metazoa > Cnidaria > Anthozoa > Malacalcyonacea > Plexauridae > Paramuricea > Paramuricea clavata. Next base: position 74,379 of record CACRXK020000511.1, read on the forward strand.
GCAAGTAATTCACTGGTAATTCTCTCGTTGATTGCAATTAAAAATAGCCAGCAGGAGAGTCGAGAGGGACAAGGGGGCCCGGGTTCACCAATCGTCATTTTGTCCTGGGGCCCGTGGTTAGCTCTCGCCGACCTTGAGTTGTTGTCTTGAAGTGGAATTGACGACCAAAGGTCAGCATGCATGTACATATAATGAGAATTACTTTGTAAATTAGTCGAGAGTTTTATAAATGTGTCCTTCGAGTTATATTAAATTAAACATTTTTTCCTGTGTTACTATAGATCTGTTCGGAAAATGGCTGTCAGTCTGTTTTCTTCTGTTGTCTCTTCAAACTAACTTCAACCAATGAAATCTATTTGCCACTATAAAGGATACTTGAAGACTAGTTGTTTTACAAAATATAAATATACTGCCTTGAATACTCTTCGAGAAATTAGATGAGTAAATCTAGCAAAATAACTGGGCTAGCTTCATTTTGATGCTTTTTCATATTTCAAAGGGCTATTCGATTGTTTGCATGCTTTATTTTCATTCTGAAAGTATCACATTTTTCTTTAATAGCTCATTGTCTGTTGTTTAAAGATGTTTATTTCATCCTGAGATATAACATTAAAAAAAGAAATTAATTGCCAATTGGCACCCATTTTCCGAATAGGTCCATTTTTAGAGAGGTCCATTTTTGTGCCATTGTGGGAGTTTGGGGAAACTCAGAATATTTCAAATGATTATTTCTCATTCTTCTATAACTGTATAGGGTGTATAAAAGAAACGCAACCTCGGAATTTAAATCCACTTTGCAATTCTTAAAACAATGTCCTTAAAACAATATCGATTTCTTGGGAGAATTCCGAGGTTGCGTTTTTTTTTATACACCCTGTATAGAATGACGGAAAATGTTTCTATTTCTTAATGATTTAATTAAGCATCAATATGGCCTAATTTCAACACAGAGCATATATACCGAAAAACAGTTGTAATACCACTGATAAAATGTAACATTTTATTAAAAGTAATGTGACTTTCTCGCAATATTATACAGTAATATTTGTGTAACTCTACCAGCTCGGGAGGCTTACAGGTACTACACCTTGCCTAAGGGTGACCTGGAGGTAGTTGTGGCTAAGAGTAACCTCATTCACCCACGTCCACAACTCCACAACCGGTTACAGTTTTAAGTCAATGCACAGGACCAAAACTATATACAGTATATACATGTATCGCTACTTATCTTATTTACAGGAGATGTTTTATTTAGTCATCGTAAATACGATACGGTGTCGAAAACATATGGACTTGGACCGATACACCTCCTAAATACTCACGTTCACCGTATATTTTGATAATATATTTAATCTAAAACTTTACACAAATGCTCACTCGCTCACGGCTTGGAACCCTATCTCTCGAACATGTGGTTTTAGCCTGCGAACAGGTGTTCTTAGGTCCCTAATACCAAATATAACATGATGTTTTCTACACACTCCTCCATATGAAACAGATGATTCATATGTATGCTAACTAAACTGAATGTTTGTAAAATTGTTAATAAACGCGTTTAAGACCATGTTCACTAATCTTTCAGTTCATTTTCTAAAGTTTCTTGGATCCGTGTTGCTGCATCGATGGCCGCCTTTCACTTCGGAACGAACGATCTTGCATTGGCATCCAAAGGAGTTTGGTTTGTCTCCTCCCCGTCCTCTTTATTGGTGGAGTCGCAACTGAGTTTGAGCGGCTATAAATGTTGTGGAGCTCTTATGTTGATGTTATGAGCTGTTGTGGAGCGCTTATGTAGCTCCGTCCACACTACCCCCTCTACTCCCCAAATCAGCAGGGTTTTCAGCTGTAGGCACATGACGCCACAACACGTTATCTTGGCTTCGCATTTTTCTCACTCTATTAGCGACGAACTGACGATACTGCCCGTCATAATTTAACCAATGGAGTGCTACGGTGCTATCTAGCCAACATTGGATGTTTTTTTGCAACTTTAAATCCTTCGAGAGTATTTCTTACGTTAACTGCTAAATTTATGACCATATGTCCCGCAACAAGCTCGAGCCTGTTGTGTTCTAGTAGCGGAAGTGCGTATAGACGGAAGTGAACTGGTAGCGGGATTCGGGGAAGAGGACTTACGGGGAAGGACAGACACAGAGACACGAGGCATAGACGAAGCGATGTATATATTTCATAATAGTTTCCTGTAAGTATTAACGTTCACATTACATATCCATATTGTTTCTTACAATATAACATTGGCGACGAGGATAACCTCAACATTTGATTACTATGGCAGGATTAGATTTCTCAGGAATTCAACAGTTTGATCCTCATTCAGAGCCAAGTTCGCTGGCTTCGCAGTGGAAAGAATGGCTGCAACGATTCAAACGATGTATAGTCGCTTTTGACATCAAAGACAAAGCAAGGAAACGAGCTCTATTGTTATACCTGGCCGGTCCAAAGGTGGAAACAATATTTGCCACGCTCTCTGATACGGGAGAAGAGAACGACTTCGATAAAGCCATAGAGAAATTGACAGAGTATTTCGCGCCGAAGAAAAACATTCTATACGAGCGACATATTTTTCGCCAAGCCAGCCAGCGATCTGACGAAACAATTGACCAATTCTGTACACGACTGAGACATCGTGCCTCGACATGCGAATTCGATAATGTAGAGGACGAGATTAAAACACAAATCGTGGAAAACTGCAGGTCTAGTCGACTCAGAAGGAAAGCATTTCGGGATGACCCCAAGCTGGATGATTTGATTAAATATGCGAGAGCACTAGAAATTTCTGATCACCATGCTGAAGAAATGGAAAAGCAACACCGTCAGGAGGCTGTGTATCAAAACACCAGACGAGATTTTCCGCCAAGGGATATAAAAGGTAAACAAGCACAAACTTGTTATAATTGTGGAGGGACGTACCCCCACCAAGGCAGGCCCTGCCCCGCTGCAGGCAAGACCTGTCATAATTGCTCAAAAACTGGACATTTCGCTCGAGTTTGTAAGTCTGAACAAAAACCAATCTCTCGAATGCCTCAGGACCAATATAAATCGAAGGCAAACAAGTTGAATGCTTTGAACCAAAATCGGCAACAACAACCACTCTCTACTGAGCCAACAGTACAAGGTGAACCGGAAGTAAGCGACAGTGATAGCAATGAGGATATATTTGCTGTTTAGAGAGCCAAGAAAGTGAAGCAACCACCCATGACAAAACTCAAAATTAATGGGGTGAAAGTAGAGTTTTTGATTGACACCAGAGCTTCAGTGAACATTTTGACACGAAAGGACTATGAGTTTCTCTGTACAAATTCAAAGGACCAAATCTCTTTACGAAAAATTAAAACTAGAATCTATGCGTTTGGCTCTTCAGAACCAGTTGAGTTGAAAGGAAAGTTTGAAGTTCTAGTTGACTCAAAGCGTCGTGTTGCTGCCGCTACATTTTATGTCACAAAGGGAACTCAAGGCACTACTTCAATTCTCGGTTGTGAGACGTCTACTAATTTGCGTTTGATTACCATGAATGTTAATTCTGTGTCGAAAGTATCGGCTGTCAAGTCGGACTCTGGAACTGATACGAGTAGCTGTGATTTGGATGCGAGTAAAAGAAAAGAAAACCTATTGAAAGGTAGGCACCCTAATGTATTTACAGGAATTGGTAAACTAAAGGGGCATGAGCAAAAGATTCACATAAATACCAATGTACCCCCTGTTACCCAAACGAACAGGCGTGTTCCATTTCATTTACGCAAACAGTTAGACACCTGGCTTGACGATTACTTACAAAAAGATATAATTGAGCCTGTATCTGATGAGAGCACTGACTGGGTGAGTGGACTAGTTCTTGCACCAAAACCCAGAAACCCCAATAAAGTAAGAGTATGCGGCGACTACCGCCAAGCAAACACAGCTATAAAAAGAGAAAAACACCCAATTCCTACAGTTGACGAACTGATGGAAAGTATGAATGGGGCAATTAAATACAGTAAGATTGATTTGAAGGCTGGGTATCACCAAA
>CACRXK020000512.1:0-28449 GCA_902702795.2 Paramuricea clavata
CATCAGACCATGGCAAGTACAACATCTCTCGCTAGTTGCTTCAAAGTTCAAACGCTTCGCAATCTTCAAGTATTCATGTCGAGAATCTTTTCATAACTACTTTGGCTCTCTGTTTAGCGGGTTTTCCATTTCAAATTTCGTAAATTTTATCGAAAAAATCTCTGTATTTTCGCTGTATATTTTCGCGAATTTGCGATCAAATTCTGTTCGCATTTGTTGTTGTTTTCAATAGCGTGGAGTAGCGATTCTCCAATTGGTTAATTGACGATTGTTGTGAGAACTGCACAGTTCATCAGTAATTTTAATCAAGTTAACCGTCGTTTCACTGTAGTAATTTTATAAAACAATTACCAAATGGTTTTCCCGTCCAGGATAGCATGATCCATGCACTTGGGTTGTTGCTCGACTTACGGAAAGCGTAAAAATACACTCGCCTACGGCTCGTGTATTTTCACGCTTTCCGAAAGTCTCGCAACATCCTGCGTGCATGGATCACGCAATCCTGCACGGAAAACCATTCGGTATTCCTTTAGTGGTTGACAGACATTATTCCTTGAATTTAAAACCATGGTCAGCTAGAACACTATACGTTTATGCACAGATTCAGCACAAAAATACTCTGTTGGTTTGCAGGAGATGTTTGTCTCCAGATTGTGCTCCCAGGAAGAAAATTATTTTTTCTTGCCCTGTACACAGCCAGAAACGCGCAAGTCGGAACAGATCTGCAACAGATCTGTTAAATCCTGTTGTCAACAAGCCGATATCTGGATGCGTTCGCTCGCCTTGTACCTGTCTGTTCTGACAGGTCCGCAACGGCCTGTCAACAGGTCTGTTAGAAGCTGTTGTGACAGAGCTGCAGCAATGCTGTTTTCAACAGGTCTGTTAGAAGCTGTTGTCACAGAGCTGCAGCAATGCTGTTTTCAACAGACCTGTCGCAAGTTGTTGACACAGAGCTGGAGCAATGCTGTTTTCAACAACTTGCGACAGACCTGTTGCAAACCGAGGAAAGCACCTTATGAAGCTTGTGTATCCAATATTTTGAACAAAAAGCGGCCAAACAGGTTGCCATATTTCGGTTGTAGTGTTTCGTGAAATAGCCAGACTTTCATATGAACACTTTATTGCAGGGCTTTCAAAATAACCCGGCGGCCGCCGGAGCTCCGGCGGGTGGCACGAGGTTTACCGCCGGTTACTTTGTTGAGTACTTGAAACATCAATTCTGCTCTCCTTCCTCCATTCTAAGCTTTCAAACAAAGTTCTTTTTCCTCAACTTAGTCTATACTTTATAGCCTGGTTATTTTCGAAAACGACGTACTATTTCGTAAAACTGATTTAGTTATTTGCCATCTTATTGTCGATTTCGTGCCACTTTTCAACGCGCGGTTCCCACGTTCGTTGGAAACTTGCCAATTACGTTTCCAAGTTCAAATATTGGGCGTGAACTTCGCAACAAAGATCGCAAGTACGTTTCAATGTTTGAACTATTGTAAACAAATGTTCATAGTTCAAGATGAAATTAACAATTCAAAGGAAAGTTCTTGGTCGAGTGGGCTACCAAGAAGGTTTGTATTTCGTTAAATTGGTTATTATTATTGAGTATGAACATTTGTTTACAAACGAAGTTCAAACAGTGAAATGAAATTTCGCGCCCAATTTCCGAACTTGGAAACGTAATTGGCAAGTTCGCAGCAAACTTGGGCACCGCGCGTTGAAAAGTGACTTGAAATCGACAATAAATCTAGTTGAAGAATGAAAGTAGTGATACATCATAATTTGTGTTGTGTTGCTATCTAATCAATGTACCTAATTTATTTCGACCTAACTAGACCGTCCCCACCCTACAGCCGCCTACTTTATCAAAACAGACACCTGCTCAGAATAATTCTCAAAGCCCTGCTTTATTGTCTTATAAACAATCTTGCGAGATAATTTTTGAGCAAAACATCCGAAAAATACGACAAATACAAGAAAGGTTCTTATCGTAAACAATTTTCAAAATTAATTGGTCTTTAAGTACGACCGAAATATGACAACCTACTTGCATATTTTTCTTCAAAATAGTACATACAATAACACAAAGCTTCAATAAGGCGTCTTCCTCGCTCGCAGATATCACTTGAAATTGGATTAAGAAATTATATAACGAATTTCATATTCATATCAACAATGAAGAACGTTGCAGTGAGCACTCGGTTGCTCATGTATTTTTCATTTCTTAAGCTCTAGATCTTGTATTCTCATTGCCACAGTTTCTTCAAAAATCAAAACAGCTTTGAACTTGTTTGATTAATCTTGTTTGAGGCAGTTGTTGAAATTTTGTTTGGCTCAAAATTCAAAAACAACTAAACATGATTACGTGATTGATATGTTTGTAATATTTCGTCCAATTGCAACGAGGAATGATGACGTGTGCACACGCCTTTATCCAATCAGATTAAAGAAATATAGCGATAGCACACGTCAGCAAATTGGAATTTGGATTTTGGAAATCGGAACTATTTTTTAAAAATAAAACAGCGGCTTTTGCACTCAATCAGAGAATAGATACTATAGACTATAGTCTCTCCTATGTGATTTAGTATTGCCAGCAATGACAATGATTGAATGAGAAAGTGAAGCCGGAAGTTCCATTTCGTGCGATTTTTCTCTTTACTCACATTTTTTGTTTGTTTCCCAACAACAGGCTTGTTGAAACTTGTTGTGACAGGACAAAAATTAATAGTTTTGTTTGTGGAAAGATCCGGGCTTACGGATCGAAAGCTTTGCAGTAATAAATTTACGTGGTGTTTCCACAAACAAAACTATTATATTTTATCACCATGCAAACATACAAAGAACTTAGGACAAAAATTGTTTGTTGTGGACAGGTTTGTCGCAGGTCTGATAACAAGCTTGCTGCAGACTTGACAAAAACAACTCGCGACAGGTCTGTTGGAACAGACCTGTTGATTTCAACAGACTTGCTGCAAGTTGTTCTATCAGACCTGTTATCTCTTGTTAGTAACAGGTTTGTAGCGGGTAGTTTCAACAAGTTGCTTCGGGTCTGTTGTCAACAGCTTGCGACAGACCTGTTCCCGCAAGCCTGTTACCATAGAGATTATAAATAACACTAGAGGAGGCATCGAGTTTAAAAATTGGGATTGCAGCTAATGGGGGGCAAATTCAAGTCCCGGATATAAAATCGTGCTCTCATTGGCTGATTTGAAACTCGTCACCAATAGGAACACGAATACACATCCGGGACTTGAATTTGCCCCCCAATAGTCGCGTTCCCTTTTTTTTACTGAATTAAGATTACAATGCCTCCTCTAGTGTTATTTATAATCTCTATGCCTGTTACCGCCTGACGAAACCAACAGACCTGTCGCGACTTGTTGACAACTTGCCGCAAGCCGGTAAAATCAACAGCTTGCGACAGGCCTGTGAGATTTCTGGCTGTGTACGTAAGCATGTATATTACATGACGTGCATATTACATGTACATCGGCTACGAATGCTTTACATTTTTTATACTACAAATGCTTCTGAATAGTATATCAACTAGTTTGGCAATATGGTTTGTTTTAGGCTAGAAAATGGCACTTAATTTTTTTGTAATTGAGGACGAAACATTTAAGTAATATTTCAAATCCGACCGTGAGGACTGATTACAGAACTAGATTTCAATTTGAAAACGATTTCAATTTCAATCGTGGAATTTGATAAAATTGCGAGGACTTGAAGTCCTCCCGAGTCCGAGCCCAGTCCGAATTGAAGGATAAAATTATTTTGAAATACGAGTAAATCACTGCTTCAAGACCATGTCAAGTCCGTAATGTAAACAGATCCTTTGTTTACATTTTGAACTGCTATATTTGTAAAATAAGACATGCTAACTGAATATCTAACACTTTTCTGGTTCGCAATTGTAAATGAATGTAAACTAGAGTACAGTACGTTTCAATTCAAAAAAGTTCGAAAGAGCAAAATTTGGGCAATGTTTATATCTGTGTGTCCCCCATTATTATGAGCAGAACTGATGCGCAGAATGGACTTGACATGGTCTTTAAAGTGAGGTAAGTTAATTTTGATCCAGTCTCTAGGACTGGATCAAGATACTTCACCAAGGTATCCAGTATTATTACCTGAGCAAAATAAAGCAATAGTTGGCTAATGGATAATGGTTGGCTAATTTATTCATTTGAGATTCCATTTTCAATGAGATATTGATTAAAGCTACTTTTACACGCTGCGATTTGTCGTGTACGATTCGTATTCTGGCGCGTATGACATTTACTGCTGACGCCACAATTCCTTTTCATTCAGATTATGGCAAAATTTGAAATGCAACCACTTTACGCATGCTTATTCGATTACATACGTTAGAATACGAATCGTACACGACAAATCGCAGCGTTTAAATGTAGTTTAAGGATTCATTTCTTTTGAATTTCATGTATATGTTTGTACTTTTGAATATGTTTGTACTTTTTAGGTTTGTTGAAAGTGATCAAGTGTAATGTTTCACTGCCAGTTTTTGTTATGATCAGACCAAGAGGTGGAGATTTCCTCTATACTGAAGCAGAGTTTGAAGTAATGATTGAAGATTGTGAACAAGTTATAAATGCAGGAGCTGATGGCATTGTTTGTGGTATTCTCACAAAGTAATGATTGTTTATTTGAAAAGAAATTAGCGACACTAATCATACAGTATTAAACGTTCGGTCAAATTTCATTTACCCTGTTTCATAATTTAACAGCTATCAGAAAGGACATTTCATTCAAAAAATAAAATCCATACCATGTATTTGCAATGTAATTTCCATATGATTAATCATATGGAAATTGCAAATATATGGTATGGACATTGGATTATCTGAAAGTTTCAACTACCGTCTGTTTCATCCAACAATCTTCAGGATCCATTTACTGTAAAGCTTTTTTTCATCAGATGAATCAGACTGATGGAAACTTTGAGGTAAGCGAAATTGGATTTCCATATTTTAACCAGGATCCATAATTACTATTTCTATAGTAAAAATTTTGAAAACAATCCTGTTTTTTTTTGTCACTTTCCTGCTAGGTAAAATGCGAGCAAGATAAAATGTAAGTTAAGCTGTAAAGAACCGTTTCCAAAATTGTATTTTTCTTTATAGGCAAGGCGAAATCGACGTTCCTCGCTGTAAAAAATTGTTAGGTAACGATCAAATATGCATGTATATAAGGTGTAAAGCAATACGCCTTTTCTTTTGTAATATCCTATAATTAGAACAGCATACTTTTTCTCCTGAGGCCGCGGTTGTTCAAAGCACGATTAGAGCTAACCTTGGGTTAAATTTAACTCATTGCTTTGGTTTACATATTTCTGTACGTCTGTTTATTTCAAAACGTTAGAAAATTAAATTTCTGATGATCCAGACAAGTTTCTGAAAAAATATTTCCAAGTTTATAAATAAGCTGCTGGCCAGTATGCTTTGAATTTCACATTAACCCTGGGTTTAGCTATAACCGGTTTTTGAACAAGAGACTACCATGCGCTCATGTGAACCCATTAAATTTTGCATGTAATCATAGAAATGGTCTCATTCCTTTTCCTTTTGTTACAGGCATCATCAAGCCACTTCCTGTGACATTTCATCGAGGTAAAAAATTTGTGTTGACTTTTCAATAAATATAGAAAACAGACCTTATGCACAATGACGTCACAAGGCTTGATGCCCGCGAGGAATGCTGGTCTTAACATTTCGATAGTGGCCATTTTGAATTTTTTAATTTTCCAGGGCGATGACTACTAAGACCAGCATTCCTGGCGGGCATTAAGCCTTGTGACGTCATTATGCATAAGGTCTATTGACCAATATGAATGCAATCTCCGAAGAAATTACCTTCACGAATCAACTTTTCGTAACTCCAGTCTAGCGCTTTTATTAGGTATCGCAACATGCAACTGTTGATATGCTCGACGAATGACGTCTCGCGGGCAACAAAGTGGAGTACGTACGCAAAATTAATAACATTTTCTATTCCGTCAAAGAAAGTGCATTACTGAAGGTGGTAAAGGTACATATAATGATGGACTTCTGTGTTGTGAAACGTGATTTACATCCCTATACATGAGCCGTGATTGCCGGTAATTTTTGTCTATGAAATGAGAATTTACTGCGACCAGTAAAACAAAGACTGGGCGAGTACGCCGAGTAGAACTTCAATGATGTATTTTATTTGATTTATCGGTTGGTTTTTAACATGTTTCAGTGGTATGCTTTTCTTTCTGAAGTTTTGCCAACTTCAAAGTACGGTAAAAAGGTTTAAGAAAGGCATGATATACTCAATTTTAAAACTGTGTCTTTAATTTTTGTGAAATGACCATATTTTGCATGCATGTGAAACGTGAACATGCCTGTTTTACCCGAACGTGAACTGCCTGTTTTACAATGCTCTCCTGAAATTTGCTACTTTTGGGCTGAAAGTCCGTTAACATGGGTCTTTCTTAGGATAATTAAGGTCAAAATTTGTCTTTTTCTGGCCATTTTAAAAATTACGCTTCACAACAACATTGAACTCGTTATACATTTGTTTGTACGCCATTCACAAGTTCATTTTGCAGCGGATTGTAACTTTTCATCCAATAGCGAAATATTTTATAATATTTCTTTCCATTGTACAATCTTTGAGCATGTATAAAGTGACTGTTTTATTCGCCCAATTTTTTTCAAATTTCGGAAAACGCTTTGTAGATTGCGTGATAATATATAAGTGTTAATTCACTTTAATTCCATCCCCTACAGCATTTGACATGGTTCCTGATCAGAGTGCTGCTTTAGAAGTCATAATAAACTTGGGGTTTGATCGTATTCTCACAAGTGGTGGAAAACCCGACGTACTCCAGGGAGCACCCCATTTAAAAGATCTTGTGAATCAGGTATTAAAAATTGCCAGGATTTTAATGTGTATTTACATAGTCGATACTATAGAAAGGTTTGATTGGATTTGGGTTTGGCTACTGGTAATGAGTTAAGGTGCATGGTGTTAAGGTTAGGTAGGGGGTTATGGTCGGCTTTAGGGCTGGGATTTAAGGCTATCGAGTGGAGTTATGGCCATGTAGCGAAGTAGCTAGTATTTAGCTATACGCAGCCAAATTGGTAGCAAATCACAGCTTGGTGTGGTAGGGTATTCTATAGTTATGCCTGAACATATTTGCAAGGTAGAATACATTCATTTTTGTTGCAGTAATCTTTGTATATAGTAAAACAGGCTTCCATTTTCCCCATGGTTTTATTATGCAAATTTCCCTCAGCTAAAATGTTGAATGACATTCTTGCAGTTTTGTTTCCAACATAAATTACATCAAAATACAAGGTAAATTGCAGGATGTAACAGCGACGTAAGCCATTAGCTAGCTTCGTCATTGTTTTCCATAAAATTCAGCGAGAGATATTCGCCCAGTACACTGGTGTTCGATTTTGCCGCCCGAGCATATGCTTTAATTGAGTTAACCAATTAGTAAAAAGTCATTATAAAATATTTTCTCGTTGCGCAGGCTGGAAGACGGATTATCATTATGCCAGGCAAGTAATCTATTAGTTTAAACAATTTAAACAATTTTGTTTATATATATATATATATATATATATATATATATATATATATATATATATATATATATATATATATATATATATATTATATATATATATATATATATTATATATATTTATTATTTATAATTTTTTTATATTTCATCACCCATTAGGAGGAGGTGTTAATGAAGATAACATAGCAGAGATATTACAAGAAACTGGGGCGAGAGAATTTCACGGCTCTGCCAGAGCTCATGTTGGTTCTAAAATGAAATATCACAATACCTGTGTTTCAATGGGAAGGACCAGGGAGGAATATGGACATATGGTAGCCAGTTTGGAGAGGATAAAGCGTCTGACAATGATAGCAAAGGATTTTATACAGTAAGTCCACTGAATTTCCCCCTTGTCCCGCCTGTAAGGCCGAAGGCGGCGGGCGAGGGTGGTAACCTCCGACCCGTTACTAATAACGTGCAAGCGATTAACAATATATGGAGTGTCTCAAGAGTTACTGCATGGAAAGCTTTAGCAGCAACTACGAGTACGAGATTTGACCGCGTGCGTCCTGGCGCGAGGAAATCGTAATCGTTCTTGTTTCCATTAAAATATTGCTTTATCATTATTTATTGGACGTTCTCTGACTTAGTGTCTAATGTCTATAGCCTTCGACGGGTGTATACAAATGATTCTATAAAGGACGCTAAACTTAAGTAGGTGAAATCTGAGAATATCTATGCTATGTTACAAATGGGGAATGTGAATATTTAATTAATGCTTCTTGAGTTCCTTTGTTAAAAGTATTGTGTATTGTGCTGGAAGCGTATTAGAGTTATTATCAGCTTCGTCTGTTAATGCAATGTGCGAGGAGTCTAAGGTTTTAAGGTTCCTATGATTTCCCTTGTCTACCACTTTGACATTGGCAAAGTCAATTACATGATCTTGAGTTCATGCGTGTTTTGCGACGTTTGACCCCTTCTTGCTTTGTTTCATATTTCTTATGTGTTCGGACTTTTTCGTCTTCAGGGATCTTCCTGTTTCGCCTATGTAGCTCCAACTGCAATCTTGACACAGTGTCTGGTAAACCACGTTGTTTTGTTCTTCTATTGGTGGTTTCTGTTTTGCAGATGGGAACTGGCGTTCGAGGGTTTTCTCTGGCTTATTGTAAACTTTGATATCATGTTTTTTGAGTTTTCTGGCTAGAGTTTCGGTTAGTCCTTTGATGTATGGTAGGACCGCAATTCCTGCAGGTGGCGCCTTTCCTTTCCTGACCGGACTAACCCCCCTTACAAAAATTCCACATGATTTCACATGTGTGAAATTTCACATGTGTGAAATTTCACATGTGAATTTGGAACATGTGAAGTTTCACATATAATTTCACATGTGAAAAATCACATATTCCAAATTCACATGTTCCAAATTCACATGTGAAATTTCACATGTGAAACTTCACATGTGAAATTTCACATTTGAAATAATTTATTTATACAGTTAATATTTTCTACAAATGTTTAGCTACCATACAAAATAATTTATAATAAGGAAAAAACTTAGCAGTTCAAATGTCTTCTGCAATTTTTCTTCTTTTCGAATCAGCATTTCTTTTGTCTTTGCGCTTTTGGGCCATGGCAGCTTTCACTGATGAAGCTGTTGCTCCCGCAAAACGTTTAGTCACATGAGCTATAAGAAAGGAAATACAAGACTATCATTAGCTCTACATATTTCATGTACTGGAACTCCACAGTCAGTTAACATTACAGTATATAGCACTTCACAGTTCGCATGCAGCAATATGAGCAATTCCGGTCCCTCCTGTCCAACCTGTAAACTTTGCACCTTATTATGAATGGGAGGACCTACTGTAGTAGCACAACCCAAGCCTTGGTTGAGGTTGGTTCTAGTAATATTATGATAATTGATAACCCTTGGTTCATATGGCTTTTACCCTGACTCGTCCCCATGGCAAATTGGAAAGTGCTGCAAGGCTATCTTCTCAACAAGCAAAACTGTAAAATTTGCTGGCATTAGACAGAGTAATATAAAGTTGAGCATATTGCCAGTGAATGGGTTAACAAGAGAAATATGCAGATAGGATTTGTTAACAGACATCTCAACAGCACCCCCAATATTTTGCGAGGTATCTGCTACTGGTTGTTGGTATTTGTGATTTAATATGATATTGGCTCATTCCAGAAAACATTCATAGATTCATATGATTTCACCTTAGTTAATTGGAGAGGAGTGCTACTTGTTTCAGTAACCCACTGAGTGATATCACTGACAAGTAAAATTATCTGACATTGGGTCATTCCAGAGAACATCGATACCTCCCCCATGAAGGAAATTGGAAGTTAACCCCCTATTCCCTTCAAAATTCGAATGCCCTAATACACTTACTATTATCAGAAACAATTTTTTTCCCCTCCCCTCCTGATGGTAGAAATTTCCTCTGTGTCCAGGGGAGAGTGGATCTTTTCTGGAACGACCCATCAGACATAGTAAAACAATAAAGTTGTGGCACAATGCGCTTATGCCATATCCGGCCTAGTGTAATATCAGGTTAACACCCCATCTTAACGACCTGCCAAACTTCTTGAGAAGTATATTCTTGTTTTGTTGGGTTAATATGGCCATGTGTCTAGTGAACCCATTAAGTTGTATTGTACCCTTGTGTGTCCTATTTCCTTATTTTACTGTCTTTTAAATGCCAGATTATTGTACTCTGTCTAATGCCAGACCATTTTACTCATCAAGGCTAAGTGGATCATCAAGTACATGCTAGTGCATACTCTTGTAATTAATGGTTATTACTTATTTATAAGTTAATTCAATCTAGCTTTGGATGCACATGTAAAAAGAATACTAGTTTTATGCCGTTGTAAGTTTAGACTGTTTTTATAAAGTCTGCAGTAATTGTCCAATCATTTGATCCATTTAATTATAATTAAATTGTTTTTTTAAATAATTATTACAAAGTGGCTATATCTTCAGACCCGCAAACAAACTTCGCCAGGCTATATTTATGGCACTCTCATTCTTAGTCCCCACACGGGTTGTATTTATTGTTAAAGTCAAATTGAAACATAACTAACCCTAACCTCTACCCCTAAAAAATAAAACTAATCGGAAAAAAAGTTAAACATGTTTAGTTAAGGTGAACAAAAACCCGTCCCAACTCGGGTTCGAACACAGACTACAGCACAGCAGCCATCTGCCTAACCCTCTGATCTATTTTTGAGCTCGCTGAAATCCTTCATAAACAATAAATTTTATAGTGCTGGTTTAGTAGATAAGAGTCGAGAGTGCCGTAAGTATAGCCTGGCGAAGTCTGTTTAAGGACCTGTAGATATGTTTGTAATTATTATGATCCTGTCGGCATTAACGTTTTCGGATATGTCTCATTTTCGTGGCTGTTCACTCTGAAGAAGTTATCGTTCGGTGACAGGAAATCGTTGAGCATATAGACTATATTTAACATAAGCCCCTGATTTGAAGATTCTCTAGCTTCCGGCATAAATAACATATCTAATGAAGCATCATAGTAAATTTGTCATTAAGTCAAGTTATCTGTTATATGGTCCACACCTGGAAATTCGGAACTAAAGTATGTTATAAATCCTTACTTACGCAAAAACAAGACGGCTTATAAGACGTATAACAACTATAAGTCTATGCAGCGTCGGAACTGTCAATTCATAATCGTTAGTTGAAATTCATTCACAACGCCATAATGATTTGTTATCGATCTTATTGAGTCTGCATAAAGTGCGAGCCATGCATCCAAAACTCGCGAGTCACACGTGCATGAATACTGCAGCGAGCCATGCAAGTTTGCCTGAAAAGTCTCTATTAGATCAAATATTTGCGAGCATGTTATGCTGAATATCATTTTAAAACTTATACGATCGATGCTGAAAACAATGTTTTCTGTTTAAGGTGGCTCGATACAGTTTTCATAAGTTTAGACAAAATAATGCGAAGATATAGCATACCGTATTTACTCGTTTGAGCGCCGCGGCGCTCTTTAAATTTTCAGAGCTTCAGATGCGGCGCTCATTTGGGGGCGGCGCTCAATCAGGGGCGGCGCTCTTTAAAAAAATATTTTGTTTGTGAATTATGACAAGAACGTTTAACAATAAAATAAACAAGTTTTAAATGTTTTTGTCACAAAATGTCCCCATTTTGACGGCGGAAAGTTTTTACACTGCTTACAAGTTTACAAAATATCAATGTCACTGTCCTCTTCATGATCCGAGTCCAACTGCTGCATCGTAACCATTGTTGGATATGTCTCCCCGATATCAGAAGACGTAAATTCGTTGCTTTGAAAGAGGCAATCGCAGGAAAATAATTAATGCGGCGCTCTTTCGGTGGCGGCGTTCTTTAAAAAAATTTGATCTCAAATGCGGCGCTCATTCGGGGACGGCGCTCAATCGGGGGCGGCGCTCAAATGAGTAAATACGGTATATGTTTCCAAAATTGATATTTCTAATGACGTCAGCAATTGACATGCAACGTGTTATAAACACGTACAAAGGCGCGAGATGGCGCGAGTAAGGCCCTACGTCAGGTCATATATATATGTAAGTCCTTTCGTTAATATTCTTGGAGACATGAATGGTCACGTGGGTTTGGTCATATAGCATAACGTTTTGTTATCGCGATTCCTGTGTGTATCGATATAGCGAGCCACCTTAAGATACGACAAAAATGTGATCAAAATCGATGTTCGCACGGCAGCACATAAGCTATTAAATTAAACGAAATTGAAACTATATTTATTTATTCTGGATCATAATCTTGATTAGTTGTAGACTCATGGTCTCACATGTACAGAGGCCTAGTGGCCATTAACTCTACAGGAGGAAACCTAATTAAACTATGGATTCAATTTATTTATTATATTTTTGCAGTAATAAATTTACGTGGTGTTTCCACAAAGTATTGTACCAATTTATTTTAATATTAGAGGGTACTTATTTATATCTTGTATTTGCCGTTTCTCCACCACTGTTATTTTTGCATAGTCTGCATAATGTCAACATTCATGATTTGGTTTTAGAATTTCACCCCCTCTAATCAGTGATTAAATTGTTCTTCGTTGAGGTCCAGTTAAAGAGACACTAATTAAACTAGACTATAACTTTATTTTTACTGGATAACTCTATCAATGTTCTCCCAGAGGTCCAGTAAGGATCATCCCTTAACGTTTTAGTGTTACAACAAGAGGAAACCTAGCTTAATAAATTTGCAGTCAAAAAGAACAATGCTGATCATGGATACAGTAGCTCTTTCACTACTAAACTGCTGTTCTCACCAATAGTGGATTCAGTGTTATACGACACTAGAAAAAAGCAGACAAAGCAATCTAACTTTATGGTTATACTGGATAGCTCTATCAGTTGCAAACTCTTTTCCTTGGACATCGAGTGTGTTTGGTTGGGTCTCAAAGAACTCTCAAAGAACTCTCATATATATCAAATGTACAGAAAGGTCTGTATAAAAGGCACTTATACCATTGTGGCACAAATTACACACTCAACTATTTCAAGTAGATTCTAACAGTTCAATTTCGTTAACATTCCATTCGGTGATTATAGTCAATTGCGCCGTTAATAGCCTTGTTTGCATGATTGCACGCCGGAAATATAATTATTTTGTATTACTAGCTTTCGTATTTGCCAGTTATCGGTGAACGAGGAGGAATAAACATGACGGTTTGTGGAACGACCTACATCCTATAATACATGCCAGTCCCCGTTAAAATATCTTTCTATAATAAAAGATGTAAAAAAATGTTTGTCCATTAATTAATCTATACAAAATTATTTTGTAATATTACTAGCTTCCGATCCGTTAGCCTGCATGGATCTTCACCAGTGTATTAAATTATTATGGAATTGATGAATAGCGGACCTGCATGGATCGAATGTTTTGCCTAAACCGTGGCAAAGAAGTAAAAGTATATCAGCAAAACAAAACGACACAATTATATTTATTTTTAGCATGCACAATGATATCTTTAAAAAGCAAATTATAAATGCAATTAGTGAAAAAGGCACAAAAAGCGTGACAGCGAACTACCCTTTTATCTCCAAACTACGGTATTTTTAGCTTCAGCGTAATTACCTGAATGCATGAGTGGTTCCTAAATTACTTTGAATTTGTACTCGAGTAGAAGTAGAAGTAATTAACAATAAAAGACTTGAGTAAGAGTAAAAAGTACTGGAGGCAAAACGTACTTAAGTAAAAAGTACAAAGTATATCCTTATATATTTTTGCGGTGTTGCTACGGTGTTGAACGTAGCAGCACCGCAAAACTCTTTAATTAAATAATGTACATATGTAATTTTAATCTCAGTATTCTGAAGAAGGCTCGAAGTACCGAGTCGAAAGCTCAATGAAAGTATATTTCAATCCGGAGAACTTTAATTAATTAAAATATATATATATATATAGGCCTATATATAAAATTTGGTTTTGTTGGTTATAAAATGTGCTCAATGGAAAACCACAGCATATTTAAATTAAGGTACAACAAATCAACAAAATCCACTAGGCATCTTTATTACTAAATAGTTTCGTACCACAGTATGTGGCACTCTTCAGATAAATTGCATTGACCTAATAATTAATTGACCTATTAATTAAGCCAGTATAGGCTTAAGTTAATTTCATGTGAAATTTTTTCACATGTTAAATTTCACATAAGATCACATAATTTCACATGTTATCACATGATTTCACATCAAATCACATGCATGTCACATGATTTCACATCAAATCACATCACATGCAAGAGTGCCACATACTGTGGTACGAAACTATTTAGTAATAACGATGCCTAGTGGATTTTGTTGATTTGTTGTACCTTAGTTTATATATATATATATATATATATATATATATATATATATATATATATATATATATATATATATATATATATATATATATATATATATATATATATATATATATATATATATATGTATGTATGTATATGTATATGCGAATATATAAGAAATGCTAAAGAATAATCGAAACTGGGACACCAAAGAAAATTGGTGTTTGGAAGGGGAAGAAACAGTTGCTCCAGCTAAAACCGCTTATGGGCATATTTTTACACACGACTGAGAATGCATGCATTCTTTGCAATTTAGCTATGATAAATTTGGACTTGTATATATAAAGATGTCTTAATTAAACTGCTCCCCTCGTGTGGCAATTAGAATTTAATGAAAAAATTGATCAATTTAGAGATACTATTAGTCATTACGTATAAAATAAACTTTTTGGCAGGCATAAGAACATCCATTATAGCGCGACAAAGACAGCAAAACAAGGTCAGCGATGTAGCCTCAGGAACTAATAAATTAATCAATAAAGTATAAATAATTTATACTTGAGTACATGTTTTGCTGCCATTTATCTTGGATTTGACGGTTTCAAACACGATATTCTGTTAAGACGTTAACCTATTACACTGCACGAAAAATTGGATTTACCCCTATAGGAAACACAGAGTAAACTTGTAGATAATGCCGCATTTCCCCGTAAATATGAGCAAGTGCGGCATCTCAAGTTTACTCTGTGTTTCCTATAGTGGCAAATCTAATTTTTCGTGCAGTGTTAATTAAGCCATGCAGTATAGGCTTAAGTTAATTTCATGTAAAATATTTTCACATGTTAAATTTCACATAAGATCACATAATTTCACATGTTATCACATGATTTCACATCAAATCACATGCATGTGTGAATTCATGTAGATTTTTTGTAAGGGTGCATCTGCTTGAAGAATGCAAAATAAATAGTAAAAATTTGCTTCTGCTGTAGTTAATAAAATTTTGTACTTATTAGTGTGAAAATTCTAATAAGAATTGAGAGATATAACTTCTTTATAGAAACAGACATATATGATGAAACACTAATTGACCAGTACTTTTTAATGACAATTGATATTCTTGTTTTTAGAATCAATGAATCAACGAACAGTATATAGAATGAACATGCAGTATATGATTAAAACTAACTGCACTGTACCAGGTTTGCTGAACTAATTTGAGTTTATTTATGAAGTATTGTTGTCCTGATTGCACTTTATTATTCAGCTTAAGGTGGCTCCCTACAGTTTTAGGTTTGTGTCGCGGAAATTTTGTCCACGCGCGAGATTAGTAGTGCTACACGCAACACGCGTGGTCGACGTTGCACACGTGGCGGGTTTTTTAAAATTGCGTCGTGATATACACGTGCGAGCCTTCGCGGGATTGTCGGCTGGTCACGCGAGGAAATTGAAATCCTGATTTTGTGACGTCACATAGATAAAAATAAATGTATTTTTCTCGTGTTTCCTTCGGTAAAATTTTTTAAAACTTTACACACTTTCCTGTAATCTTGAATTGCCGTAAAATGTGCAAGTTTTAAGAAAATCGTACGAGCCAAATTTTTTTATTCCAAAAACAGGGCTTTTTGAGGATTAAAAAAAAATCTCGTACGATTTTTTTTTAATAATGCTATCATTTGAAGGAATTATAGATAAGATTACTGTGTGAAAAAAATTAAAAAGTTTACCGAAGAAATTTTCAAAAAATTATCAAAGAATCGATCTGCAAATTTTCCCTTTTTAAAATCGCTTTGTTACCATGGCAACTGGGATTTTTAACGACATTTTTTATTTTTTGTAATTCGCGATATTGTAGCAGTTATGTGGCCAAGTTTCGTGATAATACTTTGCAAGATGATAAAATAATGGTTTTTTGAAATACAATTGTGTGCTGTACAATCCAAACTGTAGGGAGCCACCTTAAGCTAATTATTCACATATTAAGTTACAGCATTGGGAATGGGTTAACCCATTACCCATAATGCACACAAGTTTGTTATCCTACTCATGTCTAGTCATGCATGCTAATATACCACAGAGGCACAGACATGGGAAATGGCCCTTCAGTCCATGCAGCTCTGGATCGATTTCAGTTGCAACTTAAAACAGTGTTTTGACATACGGGGGTGAGTTGTGAGTGTGCGAAATTTTAAAATTTATACAAAAGCATTTCCCAACTATAACCATATAGTGCATTTGTGCAAATCTAATCAAGGTGTCAATATCCTTGGAGGGGAGCATATATATAATGATCATGCTTATTGACTGGCAAGTGCATCTGATTTCAATCATTTCTTATATATACCAATCTTTTGAAACACCTGACCATGCAACCATATTATATTAAAGAATTTTGGAATATTTTCATGTTTTCGGAATGCATGTGTATTGTACGAAACCGGCGAACGAATTCGAGTGCAGCTAAGTATACAAATTCCCATGTGAACAAATCGAAACGGGAAAAACATAAAGGTCCATCACGTTTACCCTTGCAGACCAGAAGCTCTAACGAACTCGATCAAGACAATGTATTTTGAATACACTACACAGTACTTCATCCGATAAACCACAAGTGGTACTCGGCGGAAATGAAACAATTATATTGATCTTTGAGTGTATGGGCAGGCTTGAAAAATATGGCCAGCTGAGCTACGCGGTCAGGTCGGTTCGAGTCTGCGATATTTCGGAACTGTGAATTCCGTTCCGAAATATCACATCATCGAACCGACCTGACCGCGTAGCTCAGTTGGCAGAGCATTGGGCTAGTATTCCAAAGGTCGTAGGTTCGAGTCCCACCGTGGCCAGGCATATTTTTCAAGCCTGCCCGGTGTGGATACACACTCAGAGTAACATCACACAAGCGTCTTATTCACCTGAGTACATTACACCAACACAGCTATATTGATCTTCATGATAACATGGAATTCCAGTTATTTTTATTTTATAAATGAATAAATACTATTTAAAACACGAGCAGGAGTGCTTTATCATATTTAAAATGAGAGTGCATGCGCAGCACGGGCATTTTAGATCAGGGTTCGTACATGTCAGAAGAGTCAAATTCAAGGACATTCAAGGCCATGTATCAGTAGATTCAAGGACTAAATACTGAAGAGAAGGCGTTAAAAATCAGCAAAATCTGACGTTGAATTGTTCAAAACCTAACTTTATAATGAGGTCAGATATGAACATACAAAATCAGTTCAACAAAATGTCCGTCTTGAATGTCAAACAATTTCAGAAAATATCCAAAAACTAAAGCAAGAAGAATTCAAGGACATTCAAGTACTTCTTTACAAATTCAAGGACATTCAAGGCCTTGAATTTTTGTTTTCAAATTCAAGGACATTCAAGGATTTTCAAGTTTTGTACGAACCCTGTTAGAACCCTGTTAAAATTTTGTTATATACGATATCTAATATTAACTATAATGTAAATAATTTAATTCATAAATAATACTAAATTTGTAAATAATCTAATTAACATTTCTCATATGCACTGAACGTTTTAATAATTACTATATATTTATATTCATATATATCTTATATGCACTGTAAAGATGCACGTTTGTTGCAACTTCAATTTTTAATAAAGACGTATAAATAAATAAATAAACACGACTACAAGTGTTTTGAATAGCTTCAAACACCACTACAATAGATGCCGTCTCATCTTTGGTGCCTCGCATGAATCATGAATGGGTAGGTTTTTTTTTATAAACATGTCGTTCGCACCTCCACATTTGGGATGAATTTTCGTTTTAAGCTAACATTATTAATTATTATTATTGTTGTAATCGATGTTGTTATATTTGTACTTGTATTCATACCCAATAAATATAAATAAATGAAAAAAAATCAGTATTCTTTATATAAAGAAAACTAATTAGGATGGACTTTTATATAAAGAATATTAATGAAGATGAGTTTTATCAGGTATTATAAGCCCCTTCACGTGCATGGCATGTTATGGTTGACATGATTTGCCAATATTATAAGCTTATGAATAATTAATGATGTTGGAAGATTAGATAAGACATGTTATTCGTTTTTTGTCTTATATTTCAATAAATATCTGATCGGACTTAGACTCAGTGACTCAAAATGGATTCCTGCCAGGGACCTGTAGTTGCATTTGTCGCAGCTGGCATGGTTCCTGGTTAGGTCTAGTAAATCATAAATTTACACTCGATAATTTCCATCAACATGGACCAACGACAAGCTATAAGGTTTCCTAGCTTCTGCATGCATGTACTTTCATAATAAAACCACTTAGTTAAGTGTTTTGTTTTTAATTTTCTTTGTTCGAAAAAGGGCAGCAATTAAAATTTCAATTCCTACAGACAGAATGTCTGTACTCCCCCACAACCTTGCAACTATAGTTATATACTGAGTTAGTTATATATAGGAAGTATATTTTTGATTTTTTCTTAAAAATACCATGTGCACGTGCTGATATTGTCGTTAATTAATTAAACTACTGTCAAAGTTATTCCAGACATTTACTCCTTTTACTGAAAGTGAGTGCTTGACGTAGTTAGTCCTTTGATGAGGATTAATTGTGAAATTTAGATGAATTTTACATTGAAGAAATTTACATTGAAGGTAACATTTTAACATTATTTCAAGTTCCTGTCCAAGTAAAATTCTTTCACATCCGACAATTCAAATGCTTCCTACGATTCCTGGGGCCAATTGTATGAAACTTAATCACTTTTTTAATCACTATTTTGTAGTTGAATAGTGATTAACTCTCAAATACGCGCGTCTTATTGGATGACGTGTCCACTAACTGTATATATAGTTAACTTTAATCACTTTTTTATACAACCGGCCCCAGGATAAAAATCAGTTAAATGCTTAATTCTCAACGAAAATCTGCCCCTGTGTCTCTGACCGATAGACCTTTCGTTTTTCACGACCGTTTCGGGAACGATATAAAGATGCAAAAAATGTTTCCATTAAACTAATCTGATCCTTACTGAGCACAAAGATCCTCTTTGTCAATTGTTACATCCAACTGTGTTGCGAAACAACTGGGTGTATTAGCAAGGTCAAAATATTAATATCTTCCTATACAGAGAACATGTATTTAATTTAAGTTAAGTCAAAGTTTAATTTAAAATAACATTTTAAATTTAATTTTATGTTCATTGATGCAAAGATTTTCTTTCTATATTATGACGAGGCGTAGAACGCCGAAACGTGCATGTCTGCAGATTATACTGTTATATCGCCGCTTCACATCGTTGTTGTTGAGCACTCTGCGGAGTTGTTAATGGATGCGTGTCTATTACATATGGTCTATTAGCGATAACTCAAGCTCACTTTTGTTCCCATTACACTTTGCGCATGTCTGGATCCCAATTTTATAAATGAGTTATATGATGTAGCTATCGCTAATCTTAGTTATCTCGTAGCCTATATCATTTCCTAATTATCTGACCTTGGTCCTTGGGAAAAAGTACACACCCTCGATTATATTTTATATCACGTAGCTTATAGTGCGATGTTTCGTTCAATGACGTAACCGACAGCAAACGAGAAGTGAGAGGACGTTGCCGTAAATGTACACGTCATCAAGTAATTGTTGAGTGGGTGCTGCGAACGCCGAAGACGTGAGCCTGCTAGGGGCACCGGAAATGCAATCAAATTCGCTATAGCTGACTATAAACTATTTTGAGCATCTCTCGAAAGTGGTCCTAAGGGAGAGCAAAAACCACGATTTGCAAGAACGGCACAAGATCTCCCAGGCGCTCCTCAGTTTTCGCTGCCTCAAGGCCATAAACCCCTGCGCTTGTTCGTCGCGATGCACTACTTCATGTAAACCTTTCATATAGTGACTCGCATGAAATTTTTTTCTTAGCGCCTGTGGACGAGGCAGATATACGAGTAGCTTAGATAATCAATCTTATAAGATTAGATGAATAGATAAGATTTTTAAATACCTAGTCCTAGATTATTTATATTTGGAATGAACAGTATAACGGGTGTCCCCAAAAAAACGTGCGCTGTTTGATTTCATGTAAGGTAAAAACTATAAAACCTATTGCACTCAAATAAATTTTATTGTATTCAGGAAAAGCTAACTTAGATTTTGATATACAGCCCTAAGAATACCATTTAAAATTACGCGAGATACAAATGTTTGAATTTGGCGCACGCTTTAAAAATGAGAAAAAAAATCGAGAAATATGGCTGATCAAATTTTATATGAAAACAATCGCCATTTTCCACAAATATTAACAATTTAAATTTTAGCATTTCAACTCAACTTTAATTTCGGGTAATGTCCTAGTATAAGTTAGCCTTTCGTGTTTCTTGGGAAACGAAATAAATATGAAACATTTAAAATCGTTCGAAAGCATATTTGACGTCCTTAGGGAGTTCGTATTATAAAGTTGGTTTTCGTTCGCCTTTCGAATATGCCTCGATTAACAAAAGATCAAAGAGTTTGGGTTTTATGGTTTCCCGCGTGCAAGACATTGTATACGTGAAAAAGGACATACTTTCTAGACAAATGAATAAATTGTTTATCCAACAATTATGTTTTTCATTCGTTATTTTGACAACAATATATCAATCTGTCTAATCATACTAACACCACAGAGACACAGACATGGGAATTGGCCCTTCACTCCATGCACCTCTGGATTTCAGTTGCAACTTAAAACAGTGTTTTGACACACGGGGGTGAGTTGTGAGTGTGCGAAATTTTAAAATTTATACAAAAGCATCTCCCAACTATAACAATGCATATAGTGCATTTGTGCAAATCTAATCAAGGTGTCAATATCGTTGGAGGGGAGCATATATATATATATATATATATATATATATATATATATATATATATATATATATATATATATATATATATATATATATATATATATATATATATATAATGATCATGCTTACTGGCAACAGCATCTGATTTCAATCGTTTCTTATATATACTAATAACACCTGACCATGCAACAATATTGTATTAAAGAATTTTGAAATATTTTTGCTGTTTTCGGAATGCATGAGTATTAGTACGAAACCGGCGGACGAATTCGAGTGCAGCTAAGTATACAAATTCCCATGTGAACAAATCGAAACGGGAAAAACATAAAGGTCCATCACGTCTCAGACCCTTGCAGATCAGAAGCTCTAACGAGCTCAATGAAATCAACTGTATTTTGCGTGGGTACGAATACACTACACAGTACTTCATCCGATGAACCACAAGTGGTACTCGGCGGAAATTAAACAATTATATTGATCTTCATGATAACATGGAATTCCAGTTATTTTTATTTTATAAATGAATAAATACTATTTAAAACACTAGCAGGAGTGCGTTATCATATTTAAAATGAGAGTGCATGCGCAGCACGAGCCTTTTAGATATGATAAAACACGATTACAAGTGTTTTGACTAGCTTCAAACACGACTACAATAGATGCCGTCTCATCTTTGGTGCCTCGCATGAATGGGGTAGTTTTTTTTTATAAACATGTCGTTCGCACCTCCACATTTGGGAGGAATTTTCGGTTTAAGCTAACATTATTAATTATTATTGTTGTAATCGATGTTGTTATATTTGTACTTGTATTCATACCCAATAAATATAAATAAATGGAAAAAAACAGTATTCTTTATATGACGAATACTTATTAGGATGGGCTTTTATATAAAGAATACTAATGAAGATGAGTTTTATCAGGTATTAAGCCTCTTCACGTGGCATGTTATGCTTGACATGATTTGCTAATATTATAAGTTTATTAATTATTAGTGAGTGTTCGAAGATTAGATAAGACATGTTATTCGTTTTGTGTCTTATACTTCAATAAATATCTGATCGGACTTAGATTCAGTGGCCCAAAATGGATTGCTGCCAGAAACCTGTAGTTGTATTTGTCGCAGCTGGCATGATTCCTGGTTAGGTCTAATAAATCATAAATTTCCACTCGAAATAATTCCCATCAACATGCATGGACCAACGACAAGCTAAGGTTTCCCAGCTCCTGCATGTACTTTCGTAATAAAACCACTTAGTTAAGTGTTTTGTTTTTAATTTTTTTTGTTTAGAAAATGCGAGTCGCACATGAATATACAATGTCAACAATGATACATTTTGTTGTTTTTTTTTAAATTTTTTTTCGCCCATGTCAATTAATACTATTTAGCCTACATGAAAATAACAAAATTTAGAAATTTTGTGCTAGGAGTCTATTAATAGAAACATTTAACAGGCTTTTTGTTTTAGACTAGTTTCCAGTATAATTATGTATTAATATTGTATAGTGTCATCGTTCGGGTTAATATATAAAATGTTAAGATGAACTATTTTTACAGTTTAAATGAGTTTATATGACAAAGTGAGCAAAAATATAGAGCGACATATATATATATATATATATATATATATATATATATATATATATATATATATATATATATATATATATATATATATATATATATATATATATATATATATATATATATATATATATATATATATATATATATATATATATATATATATATATATATATATATATATATATATATATATATATAATTATGACGAGGCGTATAGAACGCCGAAACGTGCATGTCTGCAGATTGTACTATTATCGCTGCTTCACTTCGGTGTTGTTGAGCACTCTGCGGAGATGTTAATGGGTGCATGTCTATTAGCGATAACTCACTTCACTTTTGGCCCATTACACTTTGCGCATATCTGGATCCCAATTTTATAAATGAATTATATGATGTAACTATCGCTAATCTTAGTAATCTAGTATACTTCCTAATTATCTGACCTTGGTCCTTGGGAAAAAGTATACACCCTCGATTATATTTTATATCACGTAGATTAGTGCGATGTTTCGTTCAGTGTCGTAACCGACAGCAAACCAGAAGTGAGAGGACGTTGTCGTAAATACACGTCATCAAGTAATTGTTGAGTGGGCGCTGCGAACGCCGAAGACGTGAGCCTGGTAGGAGCACCGGAAATTCAATCAAATTCGCTATAGCTGAATAAAGTTGATATAAAAAAAGCATCAGTTTTGTAAAGAACAAAAGATCTCTGTGTGTGGAATATTTTGCTATGCCCATGACTCAGCTAATGATTGCATTGAATTTGGCACTGCTTAAAAGCATGGACGTTTCGTGTTATTTCTCAGTTGGCATTGTGCACTAGTGGAGAAAAAGTGAAAAATATAGCATATTAAATATTGAAAAATCACTACAGCTGTTGAACGTCGTGGTTTTTGCAGTGCAGAAGTGCGGTAAGATATATTTTTATAATTTCTATATATTCAAGTAAAAGGGTAAGGAATATATAGGTTAGAGCGCTGCACCGGAATCGCAGGACCGTAGGTTCAATTCCTACCAGAGGACCTTGTGCTGCATTTTTTGCAGTCGTTCCTGGTTAGGTCTTAAAATGTATATATTCTCACTTGGATTACAAACCCTAACATTCTAATAAGGAATATATATGTTATATATATATAGCTATGCCTTCACAGTACACACGATGACTAAATATTTTAGCCACGAGTATTTATTAAGAGTGGTAGACAGCAAAAATCAGACATTTATAGCAAATTCGCGGCAATTGTCTAAAAATCGTTAGTGCATGGCCCCGCATGGCATGGGCTTATTATCAGGTTATACAGGGATATATTCCAACGGCTCAGACGAAGCCTAACACCAAATGTCGTCCGAAAATATAAGCCCACCCTTGTGTAAGGCCACCCGTGTGTAAGCCCGTAAATAAAAAGCTTACGAATTGAACGAATATAGCCCATACAGGGCTTATATTGGGAAGTTTACGGTATTTTAACCAGAAGTAGGCCTTAGCCAGGCTTATTAATGTAAGAAATACCACTGCGTAGCTTGTGTGATAAAATACGACTGATATAGTATTCGAGACTAATCGAGGCCGATGGAAATCGGATTGCCGAATAAACGCGAAATTTTGGCCGATAATTTCAGTATATATTACTTTACAGTAACAGCCTCTCGCGACCAAACGAAATAACTCATTCAAGGTTATTTTTGGAACATAAAAACCTCTCTCAAACTATATGTTCAAAATAAACAATTTTTATAAACAACTTTTGTGAATCAATTATAATTTTCTTCAGGAATGACGTTGTGTGATGTGTCACCGCCCCCAAATCTACAAATGTTATTTGTCGATAAGATCAATCAATTTATAATAAACTTCAAAGCCGCAAAATACAAGCTGGGCCGGATTAACGTTCCACGAGGCCCAGGCATAGTATCAGCGCGGGGCCCCTTGACCCGCCCCCTCGCCCCCCCCCCCACCCAACCGCCAAACGGCATTTTAGACACTAAATTCAGTAAGATTAAGAAATATCCTTTTGTATATGCGTTAAAACGTTTCGTGTCTACTTACAAAAAAAATAATCATACATCAATATTCAGATCAAACTGAAATTCAACCCTGTTTATACCATTAACATTATTATTATTTACAGAGGAAAAATAGCTAAACATGCTAGCGTCCATATAAACTTCTGCCGTCTTCCTCAAAATTCAGCAATCCAGCTTTTAGTTTTTAACAGTTTCCTGCGAATTTTGAAATTTTCTGACCCCTATGATTTTTTTGGGTCGCTTTTTGGATCCCCGCACTGACGCACTGTTCGGCACCTCGCGCTGAAACAGGGAACAAAAAATTCGGAAGAGAGTACTGAGCGCGGGGCCGCCAAAAGCGCGGGGCCCCAAAAAGCGCGGGGCCCATAGCCTCCTCCGCAGGCATCTCGTAGTTCATGTACTTCAGGAGATGCCTGCCAAAACCCGACATGGTTGAGCCGTTCTGCGCATCTTGCTTGCGCAGCGATTTCGTCTCTAGGGTATGCACGTGGGGAGGATTTGTCATCCAAGATGGCGGATTGCATGGAGTGAAGAATTATGGAAATTAGTGAATTTATATTAATACGCTCGCTAAAGGCGGCTAAACGATTAAGAATACAGCTTTTGTGGACAATTGAAAGAATCTTAACCCGAAATTAAAATTGTCATCAAATAATTTACATGTTGTCAGTTGACATATATTTTTGTATATCTGTATATGGAAAACATCAAGGTTGACGTATATTTTTGTATAAGCTGTAGATAGAAATCTTGTTGTAATCTTTTAAGCACTATAAAGATAGACTTTGTTTTAACATCACAATGAAATGCATTTAATTTCATATAATATTTTTTTGGATCAATTATAGTTGTTTTGTGTTTTAAATAATTGTTAATGTCTGGCTGGCATAATTATTTAAAATAGTACAATTATCATGTACAGTTAGTTCAATCTGTCTGTTCATGGTTGTTAGAAGCAGGACAAAATTACCCTACATATGATGTGTAGAAATGTAACAAGATAAAATATATTTCAGCTTGATAATTGTGGACCCATAATTAATTGAAACCAAGGCAAGAGCCAGATTGATTTGAGTGAAAAAGCCTTGGTCTGGTGTTTGGTTGTCAGATGGCCGAGTATGCCAATCAGTGAAGCAACGCCACTGTCTGAAATAAAAAAATTAGCTGGATTCACTTACTATATTCACTATCAGGGACGTCACTACCGGGTTTTGTGTGGGGGGGGGGGTGTAACCCCCCCCCCAATAATTGAAACATTGATCAAAGTTGGTCAAAATGGAACTGGTATTTGCTCAAAGTTTGTCGAAATGGAACTGATATTTGCTTAAAATTTAAGGTCAAAGTTGGTAAATTGTGGTTAAATATTGGCAAGCTTTGCTTATTTTGGTCGAAAAATTTATAAATATGCTTATATTAGTCTGGAAAATTTTTTTACCCCCTTGTCGACAACATTTCCGGGTTTACGACTTGGTCAAAATTTTATTAAATATTGATCAAAACGTGACGACACCCCCCCCCAATGTTGATGCCTTAGCGACGCCCCTGCTTACTATACTATGTCTTGTTTCATGTGTGCACTAGTGTCCAGTACCTGCATGGTGTGAATTGCATTGTACAATCCAGCAGTTAAACAATAACATGGTAGATGATTATAATAATAATTTTTTAATTTTTTTTTAATCCAAATGAAGATGTTGAATTGTCAGGATTTCTATGCAAGAAACTAGGTGCTATTTTGCATGTCTGAGATGGAGACTAAGTTGCTGCATCCTAGAAAGTGTGAACAGCATGGTTTACATTGTACAATTAGCAGCTTCAAGGCTACAACACATGGACAAGCAACCATTGTCAATGACAACATTGATCAAGCATGTCATAACCTGCCAGATAAAATAGTGACATAATTGAACATGGCCGGCATTTTGTTCTGCTGACACCTTCTTTACAATATAACATGTTTTTAATGGATGAAAATGGGATAAAAAAATAAAAGTAGTGTAAACTGTTCTCTATGCTCACAATTTCCCTGTGACTTATTTTTAAATCACATCCCCTTTTATCAGAAATTGCATTGCAAGTTGCAGATTTACTAGAGGGGGGTGCACCCTCCAAGCCCTGACGGGAGAGGGTGAAGGGGGTGCTTTTTTCATGATAAAGCAAAAAATAATAGAGACAAAATGAGATACAGTAATTTGAGCAATAACATGATGATAAGCAAACTGTGAACAACAATTCAAATTCAAATGTAGTATGTTGATGGGCGAGTGACACACATGACCGACACAACTCTGCACCAGAGCTTCAGTGGCGCCGCCAGCTCGATAATTGGGGTAGGGGCGAATATTCATATCTTCGTGTTCTGCATTACTAACTTCTTTTGAAATTGATTGTTTTTATGCTCTGTGAACACAAATATATGAATATTCGCCCCCCCCCCCAATTATCGAGCTGGCGGCACCACTGCAGAGCTTGCAGAGCAGCCCCCTACCAGATCATGCTGGATTAATATTTGATGTTATAAGCATGTAGGATACAGACCAAATATAAATTGAACGGTTGCAAAAATTCTTATAAATTCCATTCACATTTCACACTTCGTCTTTCGATACGATTTACATAGTTTCGGCGTGGTTTGACCATCTGTATTTCGTTAAATTCCGGCCATCCGTTGTAAGTGCAAAATAATCAATGTTTCATTCATATTTGTTTCAATTTGCAACATAAAAATGATATTCTCGATCGATATTTTTTCGAATTGTGTCTGAATATAAAAAGATCGTATCCTATGGGAGTAGGGGTAACACAGTTTTTGACATTTTGTAGTAGTTTTGATATGAACAATTAATCCCGTGGGGGTGGGGGTAACATAGCCGGTCCACAAGGGTTACATAACTGGTCCAAACTCTTCGGGTTTCGGCAGGCATCGCAACTATTAATTTTTTGCCTGCAAGAAATTTTGCCCGATAATCGAAAAGCGATGCCTGCGAAGGAGGCTACGGGGCCCACGGTGTAATATATTTTAGACTGCTCAATTAGATGTATTATATTCCGTAGTAAGACTTTCTCATAATATCAATTCGAATCTAGACTCTAGTTCATTAGTTCGATTCTTCAACGTAAAAATCCCCAAAACAACAACCTATTGTCTTATAGTCCACGCCCCTATGTCGCGTACGTAATGTCCTATTTACAACTGTCTATTAATAAACAATATCTCACACACGGCACATGCCGCTTCTGCCATATGGTTAATCCGGCACTGAATACAAGGCCTTTGTTTGATGTTGAACTGTACCTCAACTTTAGTAAACCAACTAACTTGCCCTGTGCGAGGAACCCGGAGAAAACCCACGACTTTCGGTAGAGTGTTGACTGACTCTTTTCCATAGACGTACCGGGCGGGGGGGCGGGAGGGGGGCGGTAGCCCCCCCAGTTTGTTGGGCAGTCGCGCAATATTCGATGAACAGTCGGGCAATTTTGGTTTGCAATAAAAAAAATGGGACAAATTCTGTCAATTTTGTTTAAAATTAAGTAAATTTTGTATAAAATTTGTGTTTTTTGGAAAATTTGTGTTATGTTCCGAAGGGGGGGGGGGGGGGG